>JAMKCH010006667.1:0-117249 GCA_023653785.1 Ophioderma brevispina | reverse complement strand
GTTTAGGGTTAGGGTTCGAGTTTAGGGTTAGGGTTAGAGTTTCAGGTTCGAGTCCAGGTTAGGGTAACCGGGGGATGGCAACACTCGCATATGAAATGGATCCGGGTGTAAAGCTGACGCTTTCAAACCAAGTGGCATTGTTGGAGACAGATAAGATGCAAAAAATAGGGGTCTCTGTTGGAGAGAATGACTAAATGCCCATAACCTAGGTGGTTTGGGTGATTATTTGCTAAAGTTTGTTGCCTCAAAATATGGTGTCTTGGTTTGGAAATTCGTTCATACAAACTCTTCTAAAGTCATGAAAGTAGGGTCTTCTTTTGCAAAATGTTCTTTTTTTTTCAAAACACTATGTGATAGTTGTAAACTTGAATTTTTTAAAAGCTCATGGGAACGTTGAATGACAGCGATGCTGGAAATGGGGGGTCTTACGAGTCCTTATATCCGTATCACTTCCTAAAATGGGAGTGGTTCGGAGGAGGGGGGGGGCATTTTCTTCAAACACGATTATAGGCCTAATGAGCAGGAACTCCTCCCAACGTGGCAATTAAATCACCCTTCCTTTTCTCCCTAGCTCAGGAAACATAATCAATAACACTGTGGCCTGTGGTTTTGTTCGATTCTGCAACTTTTGCAATGCTAGTCTCCCCTCACTATTGACTGATACGCTACACATGTCAAATGAGATTTCGTCCAAATCGCAATTGGACTGGTGAATATTTTTAATATACTTGCCAAGCCATTTTAATAATTTTTAACCGATGCCAACTCACTCAAGACCATACAGAAATTAATACCCTGTAATACCCTGCTCCATCACCATACACATTGGAACAGATTAAGTCACATTTCATCAACAAATATCACCACGTATACTCCACTTCCACAGAAGAAACTTATATTGCACATTTCTCAAAACCAACAAAATTTTATCAAATTTTGGTGACGCACTAATACCTTCCTGACACACATGCGGAGTCCTATGGTAGGAAAGATGGCGATGAGGAACATGCGAGAGTGGCCAGTTTTAATATCGCCGCTACATATTGCAGACAGCTATTGCAAGTATTTTGCACCATAAAGAGAAAAACCTAAGTTTTTCGCCGAAACTGGTTTTTTCACCGAAAACTCAGGTTTTTTTTTCACTGAAAACCAGGGTTCTCGAACCGATTACTAGGTTTATCAAAAAACCTAGCTTTTCAAATCGAAAAACCTGGTTGTTCGATTTGAAAAAACCAGGTTAATATCACATTTGATAAGCAGGTTCGACGAAAACAGGTTTCCTTCTCGACCGATAACTCAGGTTTATCAAAAAACCTAGCTTTCGAACTCTAAAAACCTGGTTTTTCAATCGAAAAACCTGGTTTTCAAATCCGATAACAAAAGTTTCGAAAAACACCAGTTTTTTCATCGAAAAACCAGTTTATCAAGCGATAAACGAGGTTTTTCAAAAACCTAGCTGTTCTAACGATAACCCTGGTGTTTCAATTTTGAAAACCAGGTTTATCGATTTGAAAAGCTAGGTATTTTGAAAAAAACCTAGTTTTATCTGGGGCGAAACACCTGGGTTTTTTCAATCGAAAAACGGGTTTTCAAATATATTGCCAAGGTTTTTGAAAAACTGGTTTTTCGATCCGAAAAACCTAGTTTTTCAGATTTGATATGCAGGTTTTTTGAAAACCGGTTTTCATCGAAAAACAACCATGTTTACCTTCTCGACTGATAAACAGGTTTTTCAAAAACCTAGCATTTCAAATCGAAAATCCTTGTTTTTCAAATCGAAAAACCTGGTTTTTCAAATCGAAAACCAGGTTTTCAAAACCCTGCATATCAAAATTTTCAAACCTGTTTTTAATCGAAAAAACCTGGTTAATCGATTCGAAAGCAGGTTTTTTGAGAAAACCTAGTTTTATTATCAGTCGAGAAACCGGGTTTTTCGATCGAAAAACCTAGTTTTTTCACAAATTGATATGCCATGGTTTAGTTGAAAAACCAGGTTTTTCAAAAACCTTGTATATCAATTTTGAAACTAGGTTTTTTCGATCGAGAACCGCAGGTTTCTTCTCGACTGATAAACAGGTTTATCAAAAACCTAGCTTTTCGAATCGAAACCAGGGTTTTCGATTTGACAAACCAGGTTTTTCAAATGATATGCAGGTTTTTGAACAACCTGGTTTTCGTTTGAAAACCTGGTTTTTTTTCGATTTGACAAACAGGTTTTCGATTTGAAATGCTAGTTTTTGATAACCCCAGTTTTAATTCAGTCGAGAAACCTGGTTTTCGATTGAACAAACAGTTTTTCAAAACTTGCATATGAAATTTGAAAAACGAGGTTTTTTCGATCGAAAAACCAGGTTTCTCGACTGATACACTACTAGTTTTTATCAAAAAAACCTAGCTTTTCGAATCGATAAGACCAGGTTTTTCGATTTGAAAAACAGGTTTTTATTTCAATTTGATATGCAAGGGTTTTGAAAACCTGGTTTTTTCGATTTGAAAAAACCAGGTTTTTTTTTCCGATTTGAAGTGCTAGGTTTTTGATAAACCTGGTTTAATCATCCGAGAAAACCGGTTTTTCAATTGAAAAACCAGGTTTTTCAAAATCCCCTGCCATATCAAATTCGAAAACCATAGCAGTTTTTCAAATTTGATATGCAAGTGTTTTTGAAAAACCAAGGTTTGTCAAAACCTTGCAGGTATCAAATTTGAAAAACTAGTGTTTTTTCGATCGAAAAACCAGGTTTCTTCGACTGATCAACTATGTTTATCACAACCTAGCTTTTCGAACGGATAAACCAGGTTTTTCAATTTCAAAAACCAGTTTTTCAAATTTGATAGCAAGTTTGTTGAAAAACCTGGTTTTTTTTTCGATTTGAAACCAGGTTTTTCGATTTGAAAACCAGGTTTTTCGATTTAAAAGATAGGTTTTTGATAAACTAGTTTATCAGTCGAGAAACCTGGTTTTTCGATCGACAAACCAGGTTTTTCAAACCTTGCATATCAAATTTGAAAAACCTGGTTTTTTCGAATTGATATGCAGGATTTGGAAAACCTGGTTTTTCAATCGAAACCCAGGTTTTTTGAGCTATAAACTAGGTTTATCAAACACATCTTGCTTTTCGAATCGATAAACCTTGTTTTCGAGTGAAAACCAGGTTTAGCAAATTTGCTAAGCTCGGTTTGAAAACCTCGTTTTTATACGAACCGAAAAACCAGGTTTTCTTGCCCGATCAACTAAGTTTTTCAAAAATCTAGCATTTTTTCGAATCGAAAACCTGGTTTTCGATTTAAAACCAGGTTTATCAATTTGATACTTAGGTTTTTTCAAAAACCTAGTTTTTTCGACCGAAAAACCAACCATGTGTCTCGGCTGATAAAAACTAGGTATATCAAAACCACCTAGCTTGTCGAATCGAAAAACCTGGGGTTTCAATCGAAAAACCTGGTTTTTCAAATCCCGATAACAAAGTTTTGAAAAACCCCTGGTTTTTCGAGCAGAAACCAAGTTTATCGCCCGATAAACTTGGTTTCAAAAACCTCTTGCTTTTCAGAATTGAAAACTTGGTTTTTCAAATCGAAAAACCTGGTTTTTTCGGCTTGAAAAACCAGGTTTTTTATCAACGAAAAAAAACAGGTTTTTCTCTCTCTTTCATTGTGCAAAATAACTTGCCATAGACAGCACAATGTGTAAGGCCTATCACTATCTGCAATACCCTGTCAAAACATGTACACATGCATACGCGCATGCACCATATGCACATTCAAGCATGCATACACACATACACAGACAGACCCACACTCACACCACCACCAGAGTTAAAGCAATATTTGGCACATTTTTGAAGAGCGCCCCCAATTTTCAAATTTGATATTTTTTTGCACAGTTTTACGTTTGTAAATTGTGTCTAGGAACTATACCTGCGAACGAGAATGCTAAAAAATGCGTTATTTATCACAAATAAGCAAGATTTTGTAAATTAGAATTGGGATCCCCGATTGGACTTAACGGCCAGTGGAATCTACGTTTTAGATCCGTCCAATGATGAAATAGTGCACCTCGAGAATATAACCTCTCACTTGACTTGCCCGCATTTGAAAACAACTAATGGAGGCGTAGACCATGGAATGGCGTTTCCAGCAGCCGTTGAATTATTATCTGGTCACCCGATAATAATTATTCCAGTACAAAATTCCTTCGGTTGTGACACATAGACATTTAATTTTCGAGCTTAACCAAAAATTCACAGGTATAGTTTACTAGCCAGTTACCAATGCAAACCGGTAAAAATCTCCAAATTTTGAAAATTGGGGCAGCCCGTCAAAAAAACTGTGCTAATATGCTTAATAAAACATGCCCCACACACACAACACCGCGCGTGCGCGCTTCCTTTTCTCTACCCCTTCCCAGCTGATCTCTTATCCTCATTGTTTACTCCAACTTGTTTATGTGCATACCTTATGAAATACAAAGCCAGTTTACAACTTCTTTACACAGTTCCTGATTTTAAGATCCAATTGCAAAAAACAAAATTAAAAATGACTTCATTCTATCTAACGGCCGCAGCCGAGATCTGTTTCCCATGTAGCGCAAATGTCCCTGGTTTGTCCATTATGTGGGGATGTCAGATGGCTCCTTCTGGATTCTCGAGCATCCACAATGTGTTAAAGGGGCGACGACCCCTGTTTTGGCATGGTAACTTCCAACGTGACGTCGAGACTACTTGGCAATCGCACTATGACAGGACCGGCAATCGTGCACGCGTGTGGCAACCTAAGATGAAATTGGAGGATTATCTCATATATCTGTGCTTTGTCTTTGCTCACGCCGGTATGTTTTTTGTACTCGCATAAGAAGCTTGGTGTAGGTGCCATCCAGTCTGTCCTGTAGCTCTTTCTTCATGGTCCAGTCTAGATCCATATAACAGGATCTCTCTACACAGGCTCTAAAGAATTTTCAGGCTGGTTGAATTGGAGATACCAGATTGCCATAAGTGCGTAGTTTATTGCATGCATTCCAAGCTTGTCCTTTGCGTGACATGAAGTCTTTCTTGCTGTCGGCAACATAGGACCCTAGATTCTTAAATTCTTGAACTCTTTGAGTTGGCTACCACTGACTGTGCAGATAGGTTTATGATCTTCCTTCCTCATTGCCAGTCATAATATTCAGTCTTCTTGGCACTAAGATGTAGGCCGACTTGTCTGCACTTCTCAAGGATGTAGTAGATCTTGGCGCCACATATCAATCAGCTTTTAGAGCTGAATCATCTGCGTAGGTCAAGGTCTGTGAGATGCTGACCCATGTGACGTCTGTAACGCTTGGGTTTGATGGGAGTGCTTTGTCGTTCATGATGTCATCTGTCTGAGGTTTTAATCAACCACGACTACAAATAGATAGGGAGCAAGAGTATCTCCTTGGAGGATTCCAGTTGTTGTTAGGAACTCCTATTTGTTGGGCCCCATCCATGTTCTGCACAAAGCTATATGGGTTTCTCAATACCGGAATGGCAATTGCCTTGACACGTCTCATCTGCTCATCTGGGACACCGTAGTTGGCAATATTATGCAGCTTAAATCCCTGGTTACACTGTCCAATCCTTGGAAGAAATCTATACAACACAATTGAAGCTTTTCGCCTTGGAAATTTCTCAACTCTTCTATTATCCTTCTGAGGGCAAGTATCTCAGTATTGTTGCTCTGCCTTTGCGAAACCGTTCTGGTTCCGTCTGAGAATTGGATCTATGTGAGGAGGATCTGTTGAGCAGCATGGAGTTGTAGATCTTAGAGGCCAGTGGTTACAGTGTAATTCCTCTTTATTTTGGGGTTGTTGGAGGTCGCCTTTCTTTGGTAGAGGAATGATGAATGATGTTGAAAGGCCACTGGTTTTGTTTTCCCATGTAGGTTTTATTACAAAATTCTAACAGTTGATCATGAATAGTGGATTCTTCCAGGACTACTGCGAATGTGTGTCGACCATGTGTTTTGGTGTTCTTCAGTTTCTTCAGGCAGATTAGAAGCTCCTCTATAGTGTAAGGTCCATTCCTGGATGGGAAGGGTGTCTGCTATCGTGTGATTGAAGAAAGTTCATCACGGTTGTGTTTTCTTGAAACTGGCTGCCAAATTAGAGAACTACAGGCTGAAACCATTTCAAGTGCGCTCTTCAGTTTTTTCACGCTTTGTTCTTTAAGGTGGGGTAGCCTTCTTATCGGATCAGCTCCCTCAGGAGGCCTCCCAGGCAAGCACAGCTCGTTTTCAAAGATGTAGGGCGTAATGCGTCACCTTGGACTTAACAGCTCCCAAGCACCACATTTAAAACGTCATCAGTGCAACCTTAGCAGCACAAGGTTCTGTGGAGCTTCTGGTGGATTCAGTATACGGTGCTTCTTGGCTGCAGACCTCAGTTTTTTCTCTGGCTTTGCTGACTTGTCGTTTGAGGCAAAGGCAGTAGTCTTCTTTCTTCTTTCTTCTATGTAGCATCTCCAATGCCATTTCGTTGTTTTGGCTGAAGTGAGGCATTAATAATCCTGGCTGTAAGTTCTTGTCTTCAAGCCATCAACAAGATGTTTTGAACCTGTGTTGATGTACCGCTACAGTATAACTGCTCACAACTTAATTTTAGTCCATAATGAAAATTCTATGCTTTATGTGTAAAGCCAAGAATGGTGCCGAAGTGTAAGGAGTAGGGGTGGAAATTAGTCATTTTTGCACCTTTTCTGTTACTTGTTCCTACTTTTTTTCTGCTTTACACCATTGATATCAAGTCCAAGTACACCAAAATGTTGGTTTTATAAGAATACCAGATTCGTCTGTTATCGACACGTTGTAAACACATGCTGTTACGACTCGGAAAAATCAACATAATGTTTTAAATGCAACGACTTTTCAAACCATAACATAACAAGTGATGTTTTTTTATCGATATCATCCACGATTTCACATCAAATATATGATCATTAGACCTAGCTCCATCATGCAGGTTATTTCTATTGACATCAGTAGAAAAGACTTTTGGACTCAAGCTAATGTAACAATCTTCAAGTGAAGTGCATTAGCATCACAGATAATCTGGCTCAGAAATCACTTGTCAGATACGCAAAATATGAAATCTAATTCAGCTGCCATGGTTTAAAGCATTAAAAGCAAAATTAGGACGAAGTGGAACAACTAAAACATTCTGTTTTAATGCTACATGCAAAGTGATCAGAAAGTTTATGTAAACATTCTTAAACCATAAAAATGATTAAAACAGTTTTGCTTGACCATGCGCTATTGGAAATTCGCGCTAGTGTATGGTATATGTATACGTGTTAAGGAAATGGTACGGCACAGTTAGCTCATACACCTTCACATGTGACGCATTTCATAATGTTGTCATTTCCTATGGTGTGTATGACACAAACGTGCCGGCGGTATTGCATAACACGTTATACATAGCGCGAATTTTAAATATCCATGGTCAGACTAGATGGTTTAATTCATCGATACGGTTAATATAATTCCGTTTTAGATGAAACCACTCGATATGTGGTCAATATTATTTTCAATAGAGTATATTTGTATAATATTATTCGTTGTAACGGGTTCCCTTTAAGTTGAGGTCCAATTGAAAATGATCCTAAATGTACTTTTTGTTGGGGGATGATGAAACAATCTTCCACCTTTTTATTGATTGCGATTTTGTTCAGATCCTCTGGTAAGGGGTTCGTGACCTTTGCCAGACTATCCTGGGCAGAGGTATTCCTTTTGAACGGTTTTGTCGGCTCTGTTTGGTCTTCCTAAAGTCAAAAAGGCCGGCGGTGAAATTAATTAAAATGTTTGGTGTAATTTGCGTTTTTCGATTTGGAGTTCCAAGAGAGTGGGCCATAACAGAGTCCAAAATGTATCCTTACGGAGAATTTTTCTGTCCTTTATTGAGCAGCGGATCCGGCTTGAGTTCTTCAAAAATATTCGTGGGGCTCGTCCATTATTCCTTTTTTGCTATTTTTGGTTGGGAAGAAGCGCGTGTCTGTCCCTCACCTTTTAATTTTGATATTGCTTTTGAGTAATTTGTTTGTACGGCTTCTTCTCGAGTAGGACAATTAAGATTCTCCGTATGTTTTATGTTTTTGCCAGCTGATTTTTTTTAATACTGTTGATTGGGAATCACCGGAATGTGGGTGTGGGGGTGGGTGCTGTGGTGTCCTTTCTGTGGCACACTAAACTTCGCATCCTCATTTGGTGCTTCCAGTCATTGTTAATTTTTGCTTTGTATTATCATTTTTATATTTTTTTAAGCTTATTTCAATTGTATTTGAAAGGTATGGCTTTGATTTAAATTTTTTTAGCTTAATTAAAATTGTAACGTATCGGTTTTATCACCGTGTTGGGAGGCGGGGGGCGTGATTGCTGGTATAATATGAGAGCGAGTCGCGTGGACCCTGTGTGCTTGGGTGCTTCCCGGTCCTTGGTTATCATGAGTACTGTTATAATTGTATTTTATTGTATAATATTTAATCTTTTTATTACGTTACATGGTATTTCGTAGTTCGTGTTGTAATTTTGGATCAGATTTGTTATTCATTATTAATGTTAGCCAGGAATCACCTGGGTATTAGGCGGGGGGGGGGGGGGGGGGAGTGTGGGGGTTTATTTTTAATGGGGGGTTTAATGGTACGCGTGGCCCCGGTGACACGCTTGGGTGCTTCCTGGTGTTTGATAGTATGATTGTTAAATTTTTCTATTGATTGCTATTCGTGGTTGTAAATAAGCATATGTATAGCTTTTAAGCTTATTTTAATCTTCTAGTTTGTTAAAGGTTGACTATAGCTTAAGGGTTATATATTAGCGGGAATCGCTCGAGTTTGGTGGGGGGGGGCTGGCTGCTATCTTTGGATCAGTACGCGTGGCCCTCCTGCTGTCACATTGGGTGCTTCATGGTTTTTTTTTTCATGTTATGTTTTTGTTCGATTGGTTAGTTTGTAATTAATGGCATTTCTGTGTACTTTTTTTGTTGTGTCAGCCGGTAATCACCTGAGTATGGCATGGGGGTGCGCGCCGATATTTTTAATCTGTTCGCATGTCCTCCTGTGCAATGTTTGGGTGCTTCCGGTTGTCAATGACTTTATAGATGTTTTAAAATATCCTGTGTTATGGTACTTTTCTCTCTTGTTTAAAATTTTGCGACTTTTGTATATCAGCGAGAAGAATCAATGAGTAGAAATGAAGGGTGCGTGCTGGTGTTATTTGTATCTGTAGTGTTCCTCCAGTGCCATGTTGGGTGCTCCTCGGTTACTTTTAAACATAGCAATCCCATTGTGTATCTTTCAATGTTATATTGCTGTTTTTTAAATCAGATGTTAAGAAATTTGTTTGTTCTAGTCTTATTTTTTCTCTTAAATTGCTTTAAAAACTATTTTACAGATTGGCCGGGAATCACCTGTGTATGGCGCCGGGGGTGTGTGCTATCTTTTGTTCAGTTTTACCACTTGTCCCCCTGTGACCCATGTTTGGGGGCGTCCCGGTGTGGTATATGTATATCAGTGTTTATTTGTGTAATAGCTAGGAATCACCTAGGTATGGCATTGGGGGTGTGTGCTGTCGTTATTGGTTCAGTGCACATTCCCTCTGTGCCCTGCTTGGTGGGTGCTTCCGGGTGGCTTTGTTTAAATATGCTCTGGTATTTAATCTTTGCTTATTTAAAATATTTTTATTGTTTAAAAGTTGTCGATATTTTGTATTTGGCCGGGAATCACTGGGTACAGTACCTTGTCCCCCTGTGACAGGCTTGGGTGCTGTCCCTGTTGCCTGTATAATTTATACAGTGTTTTATTTTGTGTAATAGCTAGGAATCACCAGGTATGGGCATTGTGGGTGGTGCTGTTGTTATTGGTTCAAGTGGCAACATGCCCCTGTGCCATGCTTGGGTGCTTCCGGTGCTTTGTTTATATAATCTTGGTTATTTTTCCTGTCTTATTTAAATACTTGAATTATTTATAAAGTTGGGTGGGGTGGGTCACATTATTTGTATATTAGCCGGGAATCACGCCATGCTTGGTGGGTAGGGCTGTTGTTATGTTTCAAGTCACATCCTCCCTCCCTGTGGCCATGCTTGGATGCTTCCCGTTGCTTGTGGTTATATGTGATAATTATGCTGTTTATATTAATATTGAATTGAATTTATTTAAAGTGCACATGGCCCCCGGTGCCCTGCTTGGGTGCTTCTTCGGTTGGCTTTGTTTAATATAATCTGGTTATTTTTCTCTGCTTATTTAAAATAATTGAATTTATTTAAAGTTTGGGGTCACATATTTTGTATTTTAGCCGGGAATCACCTGGGCATGGCATGTGGGCGTGTGCTGTTGTATTGGTTCAGTGCACATGGCCCCCGTGCCATGCTTGGTGCTTCCCCGTTGCTTTGTTTAAAAATGATCTGGTATTTTTATTCTCTGCTTATTTAAAATAATTTGTAATTTGGTTTAAAAGTTTGTCATAAAAGTTTGATTTTAGCCAGAATCACCTGGGCATGGCCCTGTGGGTGTTGCTGTTGTTTTTGTTCAGTTGTCACTGCCCCTGTGTCTGCTTTGGGTGCTTCTCCGGTTTGCTTTTGTTTTAAATGTATTTGTTTTATTGTTTTTATGTTTTTTCTTTTTTTGAATTATTTTAAAAGTTTGTGTTCGGTTAGGTTGTATTTTAGCCGGGAATCAACCTGGGCTGGCAATTGTGGGTATGTGCTGTTGTTTTTGGTTCTTTCACATGGCCCCCGGCGCCATGTTTGGGTGCTTCCCGGTTGCGCTTTGTTTATACTGATAATTATTCTCTGCTTATTTTAATATTGAATTGAATTTATTTAAAAGTTGGGGGGTCGCATTATTTTGTATAATATTAGCCGGGAATTACGTGTGCATGGCATTGTGGGCGTTGCTGTTGTTATTGGTTCAGTGCACATATCCCCCTGTGCCATTCTTGGGTGCTTCCCGGTTGCTTTGTTTAATGATCTGGTATTTATTTCCTGCTTATTGAAAATAATGGTATTTGTTTAAAAGTTGTGATCCGTTAGATATGATCCTCATTTATCTTATGCTTATTTAATAAATTGGTCATTTTCTGTTTCAAATTTGGGTCAGTTTATTTAGTGTAATAGCTGGGAATCACCGGGGTATGACATTGGGGTGTGGGGATGATATGATTGAAGTAGTGACATGTCCCCGTGTGCCAGGCTTGTGGGCCTTTTCCCGGTTGCTTCTTTTATTTGTTCTGGGTATATCCTCGCTTAGTTTTAATAATTGTATGTTTATGCTTTTTTTTGTGCAAAGTATTTTGTATGCTGGGGGATTTGATGGGGGATCATCGATCTATATATCTATCTATCTGTTAAACTTGCCATAATGCATTCTTGTGCCAACGCATTGGGCCGATTGCAGCGAAAATCGGTCAGAATAATCATGACCCAGGCCCATGTGGGGTGTTCAAGATTTGGGTCAAAGATCACGGGGGCCGATTAAAGGGGCATTCTTTAAAAAGATATAAATTCCTTATTGTGCCACAAATCCAATTGTTAGAACACTAGCACTGGTTTAGAAGAACCCCTGGACCCAGGTTCCATATGGGTGTGTTCGCAGCTTGGGTCAAAGGTCAGTGGGACGATTTTAAAGGGGCATCCTGTGAAAAATCTATAAATTCCTTCTTGTGTTGCCACAAATCAATTGTTATAGATCACTAGACTTGGTTTAGAGCAACTGCTGACCCAAGGTCCATATGGGGTGTTCAAGATCGGAAGAGCTCACGTCGGGCACGATTATCAAAGGGGATTCTTGAAAATCTATAAAATTTCCTTCTTGTGCCACAAATCATCTGCATTATAACACTAGACTTGGTTAGAAGAACCGCTGACCCAAGGTCCATATGGGGGGTGTTCACAGATTTGGATCAAAGGTCACTTGAGACAATTAAAGGGGCATTCTTTGAAATCATTAAATCCTTCTTGTGCCACAAATCAATGCTATAATCACTAGACTTGCTCGGAAGAACCGCTGACCCAAGGCCAATGTGGGGGGTTCACAGATTTGGGTCATCAAAGGTCACGGGGGCCGATTTAAGGGGCATTCTGTGAAAAATCTTATCAATTCCTTTCTGGTGCCACAATCAATTGTTATAATCACTAGACTTGGTTGAAGATGCTGACCCAGGCCATTCTGGGGTGTTCACAGTTTTGGGTCAAGTTACATGAGCAATTAAAGGGGCCATTCTTTTGAAAATATATAAATTCCTTTTTGTGCACAAATCAATTGTATAATCTCTAGACTTGGTCAGAAGAACCGCTGAACCCAAGGCCACATACGGATTACAGACGTGGGTCAAAGGTCGGTGTGGCCAATTAAAGGTGCATTCTGAAAATGCTATATTTCCGATAGTGCCAACAATCAATGCGAAATCACCAAATGTGCTCAGAAGAACCACTGACCAAGGCCCATATAGGGTGTTCATTAGATTTGGGTGAAGAAAGGTGCATTGGGGCCGATTAAAGGGGCATTACCTTGATGATCTTGAGACTGCGGGCCTTCTCCTAAATAGTAGGCCCTTGGTCTCAAGATCATTGTGGCAATTATTTCTCATCATCTCCCTCATGAGCATTCCCTATATTTGTATACTATAAATGCAAAACCAGGGGTACTACCTCCTAAACGTCTCTTACTTATGCTCATGTGTGAACTTTTCACGATTAATATCGCCACAATGGAAATGTTGTGACCCCCGAGAGGGTGAGTGGTGGCAAATAAAGAAGTGCAATAAAAATACTATAAATGTAAAACCGGGGTGCTACTCCGAAACGTCTCTTACTTATGCTCATGTGGGAGACTTTTCAAGATTAATATCTGCACAATAGAAAATGTTGTGCCCCCAGGGTGGTGTGCCAATATTAATAACCTGCTGAGCTACAGCACCATTGGTGCTCTTGTTTGTCATGCGTCATTTGTTTTCTCTCTCATTTTGTTGTATGTGCTTTGCTGATTATTGATCTATTTTTTGATTTGCTTTGTCTGGGCTTGCTGGGGGTGGTGGTTGGTTCACCTTTCTGGATGGACTGCCCCCCCCCCCCCTGTCCTCCGGTGTAGTCTTGGAACTTATTTGTTGAATTAGTTTCTTTGTTGTTTCTTTTTCATAGTTTTGCTTTGTCTGGGCTTACTGGGGGATGGTGGTCGGTTCACCCTTCTGGATGGACTGTCCCCCCTGTCCCCCGGTGTAGCCCTGGCATTTATTCTTGTTTTTTTTTTTTTTTTTTTGTTTTTTGGTGTTTTTTTTCGCTATCTTTTTATCTTTAATTGTCCATTTTTGTCTAATTACTTGATTATTTTATGTGTTATATTTTTTCGACTGCTTTTCGTGATTTCTTTTATTTTTGGCTATATTGTCTTTTTGCCTCCATTTTTAAGATTTCACGTTAAGCAGTTAATGTTTCTGTTTTGTGTTTTGTTAATACTCCAGGCTTATTCAAGATATGATGATACCTCGTCATATCTATACTGCATTTTTTTAAATTGTATGTATTTGTATAGTTTGCTATATTTGTAAATTGTGTTGTATTTGTATTAAGTTTGTAGTAATTGTATAGTTTATTGTATTGCTAAGTGTATTTTTGTTTAAGGTATAATTCTATAAATCTGTCTATTATTTGTATGATTTTGTGGCTAAGGGCATCCCGGTGGTGGATGTCCTCTTTTAATAAAAAAAAGGTACGGTGGAAGCTGCCTTGAGCGTCGATTGGGGTCCACGCCGTCTCCTCCCCTAGGACTAAAATTGAAAGAATGTGCGTGTAGTCGTAATAGGCCGCACCTTAGGAAAGTGCAGAAGCTGTGGAGTTAGGAGGTGCGAATCAGTGGCATGTGTTGAGAGCGCCTAGTTGCGTCTGAGCATGCCATTGACTGATCACCTGCCGGGAAGCAGCGGTTGTTTCTTCTATGCGCAAAGCTTACAAAGAAAGAATCGTACCCTAGCCCCCACACCCCCACACACATATCTGGTGATCACTTAAATAACAATCACGCTTTAAAAAAAAAACTAAGGGCCAATTTCTCAAAGGCCAGCTGCTTGGCGCAAGTCGTGCTTTTCAAAAACCAGGCTACCTCTAGCCTATGACTTAACAAGTCACATGGCAAGAAATACAAAAATAAACGTGTTTCATGTCCCTACTCTCACACAACAAAACAAAAACAAAATAAAGCAAAACAAAAAGCAAAAACAGTTTTCAGTTAAATGGTTGCAAATCACATCAAAATTAGGGGAAAGATCACTTGTAAGTTTGCTGGTCATCTGGTGTCTAACCTGAGTAATTTACGGTTAGGGTTATTTAACTTGTGAGGTTTTCTTTAGTTTTAAGGCGAGAGTTAGGGTTGGAGTATGGGGTGAGGGTTAGGTTAGGGTTTGAGTTTAGGGTTAAGAGTTAGGGTTATAGTTTGGGTCTTGGTTTGAAAATTCAAGTTCAGCAAACTCTTCTAAAAGGTCATGAAAGTAGAGGTCTTCTTTTGTAAAAATTTTCATTTTTTTTCAAAACACTAGGGTGGTCTTAGGGTGATAGTGGTAAACTTGAAGTTTTAAAAGCTATGGGATCTTTGGATGACAGCGATGCTGGAAATAGGGGGTCTTAAGAGTCTTAATAACGCATCACGGGATGAATTTAGTATTCTGCCACCACTTAAAATTCGACACCTTTAACATGCGGTTTATTCCGTTAACGTTGCCGAATTCGTAGCCTGTGGCAGAATACTAAATTCTTTCCCGTATGACTTCCGAAATGGGAGTGCCGGAGGAGGGGGTATTTCTTCAACACGATTATAGGCCTACTGAGCATGATATGGATTAAAATCATGAGGAACGCCAACTCCTCCCAACGTGCAATTAAGATAACCCTTCCCTTTTCCTTGCTCAGTGAAAACATAATCAATACACTGTGCCTGTGGGGTTGTCGAATTCTGCAACTTTGCAATGCTAGTCTGCCTCACTATTGACTGATAAGCTACAATGTTGTTATGACGTCTCGTAGGCGTCAAAGGTCAGATATACCTTTCAAACACAAACAAATGAGCCTTGTGCACAAGTGATCTAAATTTTATATAATATAACAGATTTTAATGATTTGTTATTGGTTCAAGAATTTGGTATGTCCAAAACAACATTACATATATAGTAAAATTACACACAATTTATATGATTTATACTTACTTGTATACAAGAATGTCCAGTAATGTCCACAAGAAGCGTTGCAGTTCAACGATGATATGTCCTCACAGCGAAGACTCCAAAATGACAGTATGCAAAGTCACATAAAACTCCTCAGGTAATATATTCCATGGGAATCTTCTCAGTTCTGAAGTTAACTTGTCCAGCAGTTCAAGACGACAAGGTTACATAAGTCCCTCGACGACACTAATATTCCACAGTATAACAGTCCAAGATAATCACCACGATTTCTATCTGTCCACAATTTGGAATCCTATTTTGATTCCCAGCACTTTCGGCTTCAAAGACGACAGTAGAATAATTACAGCACTCTGCTCACATGGAATTGAAAATATAATAAATCCTGGCATTGTGTGGAGCATAAATCTACCATTATTGTAGATAAAACTAGCTATAACCATACTATAGAGCTGATTACAAATGCTGGCCTCAGTCCTTCAGTCACAAGTACTATTTAACTTCACACAGATAGATTCCCCTTTCTAACAATAATCATTACATCATCATCATGCATAAACATAACCCTACACCAGCCGACCAATTGGAATTCACATAAATTATATCATCTGAATTACATCACTTCCCATATATAACTTTATGGGGAAATTCCCCAGATCATGCAATGTTTTGATCTTAAAGCATAAACAAGTTGACTCAGTTTCTAATTTTATATCTTGGGGAATTCCCCATTTCCCTTATTGTGCAATCTATCTAACAGGTGCATTCTGCACTAACAACTCTAGGGGAATTCCCTAGTCTCTCCTTTATAGTAAACAAAGTACTTTTCCCGTGAGAAAACTTTTCTCAGATAAAATTGAGAAAATAATATTTCAATCAAAATTTTGAGGGTAATATAACATCCTCCCCCTTAAAAAGAAAATTTGAATGAAATGAAAATTTTCCAAAATCTGGCTTTATACCTTTAACCACTTTGTGGTTAATTTTTCATACAGTTTACACAGTGCAAATTGTACACTTTTTATAATGTTCTTGCATTGCTGCCTTCAGTCTACATTACAAATTGTAATACTAAATTCTTTCCCGTAGAATGCCGAAATGGGAGTGCCGGAGGAGGGGTATTTCTTCAAAACGATTATAGGCCTACTGAGCATGATATGGATGAAATCATGAGGAAACGCCACTCCTCCCCAAGGCAATTACGATAACCCTTCCCTTTCATGCTAGTGAAAGTGAAAAACCTAATCAATACACTGTGACTGTGGGTTGTAGAAGTCTGCAACTTTGAAATGATAGGTTGCCTCACATTGACTGATAAGTAAAATGTTGGTATGACGTCTCGTAGGCGTCAAGGTCAGAAAAAGAGAAATACCTTTCAAAACAAACAAATGAGCCTGTGCACAAGTGATCTAAATTTATATAATATAACAGTTTTAATGATTTGTAATTGGTTCGAGAATTTGGTAAGTCCAAAACAACATTACATTATATAGTAAATTACACACAATTATAGATTATACTTACCTTGTATACAAGACTGGCCAGTAATGTCCACAAAAGCGTTGCAGTTCAACGGATATGTCTCACAGCAGAAAAAAAAGCCTCAAAAATGACAGTATGCAAGTCACAGAAAACTCCTCATGTAATATTCCAAGGGAATCTTAGCAGTTCTGAAGTTAACTTTGTCCAGCAGTTAGACGAAAAGGTTAAATAAGTCCTCGACGACACTAATATTCCAGTATAACGGCCAAGATAATCACCACGATTTCGATCTGTCCACAATTGGAATCCTTTTGATCCCAGCTGTCGCTTAAGGCGACAGTAGAATAATTACCGCACTCTGCTCACATGGATTGAAAATAACTAAATCCTGGCATTGTGTGGAGCATAAATCTACATGATTGTAGATAAACTAGCTATAACCATACTATAGAGCTGATTACAAAATGCTGGCCTCAGTCCTTCCGTCACAAAGTACTATTTAACTTCCACAGATAGATTCCAATTCTGAAACAATAATCATTACTCATCATCATGAATAAACTATTCACCATTAAACCAGCGGACCAATTGGATTCACATAAAATTATATATCTGAATACATCACCTCCCATATATAACTTTATGGGAAATCCCAGATCAGCAATGTTTTGATTCTTAACGCATAAACAAGTTGACTCAGTTTCGAAATTTATCTTGGGAATCCCCATTTCCTTATTGGGCAATCTATCTAACAGGTGCATTAGCACTAAACACTCTAGGGAATCCCTAGCTCTCTCCTTTATTAGCCTAAACAAAGTACTTTTCCCGTGAGAAAGAGAAACTTTTCTCAGATAAAATTGAGAAAATACTATTTCAATCAAAATTTTGGGGTAATATAACATCCTCCCCCTTTAAAAAGAAATTGATTAAAGAATTTTTTTTTAATTGTTTCATTTTATTTTGCAACCATTTTGAGTTACATTTTCATACCGTTACACAGTTGCAAATGTACCACTTTTTATATGTTCGTGCATTGTGACTTTCAGTCACATTAAAAATTGTAATACTAATTTTGAAAAAATTTAGGCAGCTCTGGGACAAGGCATCACGACATTTTCTTTCCTTTGATTAGTCTATGTCCAGATTGTATTCTGTCGAGTTAAACTCCACGACAAGGTCTGGATTTCTGTTTTTCTCTTGTGGGTGAAAGTCAACGGAGTGATCCGTGTACACTAGAAATGGGGGCACTGTTGTAATCAAGTACACTTCAAAATTTGCAATGACAATAGAATGCAAGACATTCTTTCTCAAGTGTTGAGTAGCTTTTTTCTGATGTTGTCAAACTCTTAGAGAAAGAAAACATATAGGATGATCTACATATTTTATCGGCTTGCATTGAAGAAAACTCCACCACAGCCTACATCACTGGCTCAACTGCCAACTGGAATGTTTATGAAAGTCTGGCGCAATCAAAACTGGACGATTCATCAAAATAGACTGATTTCTCAAATGCTTTTTGGCATTGTTCTGACCACACACATTTTGCGGTTTTTCTTCAGAAGGTTGGTCAGCGGGACACGCAATTTGAGAAATTTGGACAGTATTTTCTGTCATACCGACATAAATAAGAATCTCGCGATCTCTTTTGCTTTGTGGTGTGGGGCATTTCTCAATGCTTCAACTTTGAGTGAGGGCCTAATTGCCTTTACATATGCCCTAAAGTAATGTGTGACATTTGCATGGCAAAATCAATTTTCACCAGATTCACAGTCAAACCTGCCTGAGATAAATTCTCAAACAATTGAGGAGATTGTCTCATGTTGTTCTTCCCATGTTCACTGTACAAAAGGAGTCATCCACTAGGTTCACAATATTTTATGTTCTGCCACTACTCTGTCACTAATATCTGAAATGTTGCGGCAGAATCTTTGAGACCACTGCCCTTCTTTGTCTGGTTAGGCCATCGGGTGTACAAAAGGCGAAATTTCCTTGGCGGTCAGTGAGGGGAAATTGCCAATACCCTTCAACAAATCAAATTTGCTAACCAAATTGGCATCTTCCAACTTATCTATGAATTATCAATCCGTGGGACGGATAGAGTCGGTTTTGGAAAAAACAGAGGTTGATTTCTTTTCGGAAAAGCTGTGAACAAATCGAAATGAACCATCAGGTTGGGAACCAGAATACTGGGGAACCCCATTCACTATTGCGTTGTTCACATTCCATTGTCTAACATGTATTTCACCTCATTTCTGAAATTGCTGCAACTGATTGGAATTCACCATATACGGATGTTTGTTTTATGGCTCGGAGTCCCCTACATCCTATGTCATGGGTTATGACATGGTCTCAATGGGTACATCAGGAAATCTGTTTTCCAATCATGAATACTCTCGTCAATTCACGGTTGACTTTCTGGGAGATGACCTAATTTCTTGCTAATGGGCAAGTTAGTGCAGAATTCAATTGACACCATATCATTTTCTGTGTTTACAGTGCTGTCTTGTTCAGGTTCTGACTCTGTGATGCCATGATTTGTACACTAACTCTGGATGACACCACATGCAGGCTTACGTTATCATCTCTTTATTATACTCTTTGCGATATTTATGTGACATAATTGTCGACTTTAGTTTACCTGGGTGTTTTGATCACATGTCAAGGTCTCCCACTTTGTTCTAAATCTCAATTGGTACAGATATTTGGCTGCAAAGGGTGCACCTTGTATTGGAAAAAATGCAAACTTGTCACATGTTTGACTACTCTGTCCTGGCATCTTTGCAAGACCATGTTTTATTTTTGCCCGGCTCTGTTTGAGATTTTGTTTGAAATTTCCGTGGCTCTTTGGCGCGTGTCTGAATTGAGCCCACATAGTAACCAATTTCACATCGGATTCACACAACCACTTTTCTTTCAGTAGCTCAATGGTCCCTTACTTTGTGACCACACACCAAATGGATCTGAATCCTAAATTTTTTTTGGACTTTGTACAGCCTCCTTGTAGCAAATAAAAGGAGATGAACTCCATATCCCATCCCTTCTCAAATTCAACAACAATAGGTTTTGATCATGTCGTCAATGTTTGGTGGTACATTTCTAGGGCCCCTGGGATTCTGAGTGGTATGCTGAAAAACTGTACTTGGAAATTCCCAATTGGTCCATGGCTTGTGGAATAAACCTGCATGAAATGTGATTCCTTGATCAGACTGAATTGATTTTGGAAGGCCTACTAGAGTAAAAAACTTTGTTAGAGCTTTCACTATACTCTGGCCCCTAATATTTCTCACGGGTTGTTATAGCCTTAGGGAATCTTGTGGAAGCCCACATGATGGTCAGTAAATACTGATTTCCTGACGTGGTCCTTTTGGGAAAGTGGTCCTACGCAATCTATTTAACACCCTACTAAATGGCTTCATCAAATGCTGGTATTGGTGCTTGCAAGGAGCAGTAGGAGTTTTCTGATTGGGCTTGCTCTCCATTTGACATGTGTGACATGTCTTACAATACTCAGACAATCTTGTTGGGTGCAGGGCACCAAAAATGACTCCTAATTCTGTCATGTGTTTTCTCCACCTAAGTGTCGTCAATGGGACTATCCTGGGCTATGCCTATCACCTCCCTAGGTATACCTTTGCATACAATTTGATGCAAACCTTCCATCTTCATCTCTACAAGTGCACCTGAAGGTGGCCGCCATTTTCTCATGGGGACACCATTTTGTTTGTAGAAACATTACAGGGAATTTGCCGGCTTCCTGTTGCCGTCAATGCCCTCTCACCTAACTTTCCTAAGTACTGGGTCAATGTTTTGCTCATTCCAGCTTGTCATGGCTTTTTACAGGGTTCCTTTACAGTCCCTAACATATCATGCTCAGCGGCTGGTTTTTCATTGTTACCAGCTTGTCACTTTATTTGGCTCAGGGGAGGGATTTTCACTAACAGGGGATTTAGTCTCCCCTGAAGAGGAAGATGACTTCCAAATTCCTCTAATTTTGAGAGAAAGTATCCTCTAAAATGGTGGGATCGACCAAGTCATCCTCGACGCTCTTCCTATATTAGAGTATTTTTGACTCATCACCTGCACACTGTTTTCCTGTGAGGGCGTTTAGTCATTGACCTCGTTACTGCACATGCTGGAAACTTTCTGTTTCCTCATCAAATTGATCCACTGTACAGGGCACCTGGAAACTATGGGATCTGGGAGTACTTCCCCCTGCCAATCCTTCCCTAAAAAAATGGATACCCTTTAAGGGGAGTTCTGTCTAACACCAATTGTGACAGTTCAGAACCAAGTCTGATTTCAAATTCCAGTTTGTGTAGAGGGGACACTAATACAAGCCTTTACCTCTCCCCTGTATCACTGCACTAGTTCCTGTGGAAACTCTCAATATCAAACGGAAGTGCATCTTCCAATATATAAACTGTGCGCAGCAGGTGTCCCGCATGATTCTATGGGTTTTGGATCTAAACTATCACCTGAAGTGACCAAATTCCCTCCAAAACAAAAGGCTTAAAGTCCCTCATTACCTTTTTATGTTTGTAATTCCATTTGTGAATTTCTGTTTTGAACAGAAGAATGAAACTTTTTGGATCCTCAAAGTAAGGGCACAACCGATTGGTTTTGACTCACTTGTGGCTCTCTCCATTTTGGGCGGATAACCATGAGCTCACTAACACCGGATTAAATGGTCACGGCTTCTTACAGTGATTGCATGTGAGCTGTGATTGGGGTCCCATCCCATGTTTTTGCTTAGCACCATTACTTTCTCCCCTTTTCATGGGAAAACTGACTGGGATTTCCCCTCATGGTGCTACCATGAGACGCTTGTAGAACCCGAACCCGACTGTATTTGTTGTACCAGTAAATTCTGGCTAGGCCTATTAGTTAGGATTAGTTTGTGAGTCAAAGCAAAGTCGTCGGCTCACGGTGCATTCATGAAAACGGCCAATTTGTTTCATACAGAGTGTTTTGATATCGGAGTAGATACTGTTTGAACTCAGCTAACATCAACTCCCTAAGTTGACCAAAATTTTGCACCGAATCTTTTGAGAGAAGCCAGCGATCAAAACATTTGTTCCTTTAACGGGCAAATAAACACATGGGTCTGGTCATCTTTTTCTGACAGGACCTGAATTTTTGTCTAGATGCCTCTGCACCAATTCATATGCTTTGGCACTGCCTGCTTAAACTTCGTAATAATCACTAAATATGTCTAATGACATGGCCGGAAGTGTGTCTATTCTCGGGCTTTGTACCAATGAACACTGACTGTCGCAACAAGGTCCAAGACTCCTTGGGGCCATTTCAAGCTATTGGCAATTTATCAAGTGTAAGAAGTACGTGTATATCTTGTTCATGAAAATTTGGAAACAGCGAATAGTTTTCGCCGCATCAAAACCAGGGGGCTTGGAAGAGTCTGATGAGCTGCTGTTTGTTTCAATTGTTCGTCTCTAGTTGAGCTTCACGCTCCTTTTGTTTCATCTAATTTCATTTGCAATCCATCTCTTTTGTTGTGCATATTATCATTATTTTGCATTGTAATGTCAAATTCCTTTTGTTTTTTGTTCCCTTTCTTTCTGTTTTTGTTCCATTTCCATCGTTTAGATTCTATTTCAATTACTTTGCATTTCAAGTTCTTTTAACTTGAATTCATCTCTTTTGCCCTGTTCCAGAATTCTTCTATCCTATCCAAATATGAACACCCAAACATCTTACTGGACAAACTTTCAATCAAATTTATTCTTGAGAAGCTTCTCTAGCATGTTTTGATTCAAGTCCTAAATGCTTGGCTAGTTTCTTAAACTCGGGCTTTCCAGCTCAAATCAAACTTCTCCCAAGTTATTTGCCCCAGTTATTTGGATTAAAACTCAATTGTGGATTGAAACTCTAACACAATATACTAACTCGAACCAACCTACAAGGCAGAATGTATACACACAAAAAAGTATGCTAAAATGTGCACATGTTTACAATATTCTACACACTTTTTAGGGGTGTAAATTCGGCAGAACAATTAAGCTCAAATTGATCTCAAGCAATTTTCCCGACCGAGCCCCCAATTTTGTATGACGTCCGTAGGTGTCAAAGGTCAGAAAATACCCTTCTCAACACAAACAAAATGAGCCTTGTGCAACAAGTGATCTAAAATTTATATAAGGATAACAGATTTTAATGATTTGTAATTGGGTTTCAAGAATTGGATAGTCCAAAAAACAATATACACAATATAGTTAAAAATTACCCCACACTTTATATGATTTATACTTATTTATACAAAATGTCCAGTAATGTCCACAAGAGCATGCAGGTCAACGAGGATATGTCCTCACAGCGAAGACTCAAAATGACAGTATGCAAAGTCACATTAAAACTCCTCAGGTAATATAATCCAAGGGAATCTTCGCAGTTCTGAAAGTTTTGTTATTTGTCCAGCAGTCAAGACGGACAAGGTTACAATAAAGTCCCTACGACGACCACTAATATTTTCCACCAGTATATCAGTCCAAGATAATCACCACGAGGGTCATCTGCCACACTTTGTGATCCTATTTGCTGATCCCAACACTTTAGGCTTCAAAGACGACCGAAGAATAATTACAGCGACTCTAGCTCACATGGAATTGAAAAAAAAAAATAATAAATCCTGCCACTGTGTGGAGCATAAATCTATCATATTGTAGATAAAACTAGCTTAAACCAGCTGTATAAGCTGATTACAACGGCGGCCTCAGTCCTTCAGTCACATGCAGGTACTATTTATCTTCACACAGAGAGATTCCCTTTAGACAATAATCCTTACATCATCATCATGCCTTAAACATAACCCTACACCAGCCGACCAATTGGAATTCACATAAATTATTATGAATTACATCACCTTACATATATACACTTTATGGGAAATTTCCCCAGATCATGCACTGTTTTGATCTTAAGCATAAACACGGTGACTCAGTTTCTAAGTTAATCTTGGGGAATTCCCATTTCCCTTATGGGCAATCTATCTACCAGGTGCATTCTGCACAAACACCATAGGGGAATTCCCTAGTCTCTCCTTTATAGTAAACAAAGTACTTTTCCTCGTGAGAAACTTTTCTCAGATAAAATTGCGAAAATAATTTTTTAATAAAAATTTGAGGGTAATATAACAATGTCAATGAGATTTCCTTCCAAATCGCAATGGGACTGGTGCATATTTTTACTAATAATTGCCAATCCATTTAAATGACTATTCAGGTCACCTATCAGACATCTTCAAGTTCGATCGGCAGTTTGTGACAACTAACAGTTGGCATTGACACAGTGGCAGGTTACGTTCGATTGTGAATCGACTCTTGTCCCCTCTTCAAGAAACGCCATATGAGCCGTGGTGCTGCTACCAATTGACGACTATACAGACTCAGGCTATATACTTGTAACCGAGGCCAAAACTCACTCAAGACACATACCGAATTAATACCCTGCTCCATAATACACATTGGACACAAATTACAGTCACAATTTCAACAAATATCACCAATTTTACTCCACACTCCATCAGGAAGATAAATTATTGCCACATTCTCTAAAAACAACAATATTTTTAAATTTTGGTGACTGCATATACTTGGACTGAACAACACATGCGGAGTCCTAGTGTTTGGAAAGAGTGGCGATGAGGACTATAGCGAGAGTGGCCAGTTATATCGGCTGTACACATGGCAGACAGCACAATGTGTAGGCCTATCACTTATCTGCACTTTATAACCATGTCAAAAACACATGTACACAGCCTACGCGCATGCACCATATGCACATTCACGCATGCATACACCACCTATCTATACAGACAGACACACACATACAACACCACCACCCCGATTAACATGCCCAAACACCAAACACCACACACACACCACACACGTTCCTTTTCTCTACTCTTCCCCCATCTGATCTCTTATCCTCATGTTTCCTCCAACTTGTTTATGTGCATACAGTATGAATAGAAGCCATTTACTTTTACCACAGTATCCTGATTTAAGATCAAATTGCAAAAAACAAAATTTAAAAATTGATTAATTTTAGGTCCTAATGAAAAATCTGTTTATGGTGTCTCCTATAGGCTCAGATTGCGGATTGTTCAGGCGTTAGGGGTTGGAATTAACACATTTAGTCATTTTTGACAATTTTGCTGTTGTTTACTTGTTCTACTTTTTTTCTGCTTCTGCTAAACACCATTGATATCAAGTCAAATCAACAAATGTATTGTGTTTTTATAAGAATAACAGATTATGTATCGACACATGGGAACACATTGATTGTTACTCGGGGAATAAATCAAACGTAGTTTTAAATGGCGAAAGAAATTTCAAAACCTCAACATAACAGTGATGTTTTTATAGATATCATCACGCTTCTATATACAATATGATCATTAGAACCTAAAATTCACATGAATGCATGTTATTTCTATGACATAAGTAGAAAAAGATTTGTGGCTACCAGCAATGCTAACAATTATTCAAAGTGAAGGGGCATTATCATCACAGATAACCTGGCTCAGAAATCACTTGTCGAATACGCAAAATATGAAATCAATTCAGCTGAATGGTTTTACGATTATTAAAGCAACTTAGACCCGAAAGGGAAAACTAAACTAAAAAAACTCGTGGTTTATTATGCTTACATGACAATGATGAGAATTTATGTAAACATTATATGTGTTTTAATTCAAAGTTTTATTCTTTATTAAACGTTCGCTATATTAGTTGTTCGACGACAGTATTGTTGCCTTCATTTCACTATTTTAAAAATACATGCACTTCAATGTAGTTTATCAATTTCAACTGAAAAAGGCTATTTTACCCTTTCCGGAGTGAAAACGTCACTCTGACGATTCATCCTCTAAAACACATAGAATAAACACATGAATGTATCATACCTCAAAATTTGACATGTTTTTTGTGCATATACTTGTGATATGTCAGTCCGACTGCTTTTAGCAGCTACGGTTGGAGCGTGCCTTGAGCGTCGATTGGGTCCACGCGTCTCCTCCTCTAGGACTGAAATTGAAAGAATGTGCGTGGTTTAGTCGTAATAGCGCCGACACCTTAGGGAAAAGTGCAAGGCAGCCTGTGGAGTTTGAGGTGCGACTTAGTAGAATGTGTTTTAGAGCGCCTAGTGGCGCTGAGCATGCCATGATGATCACCTGCAGGGAAGCACGCGGTTTTGTTTCTCTATGCGCCAGCTTTACAACGAAAGAATAGTTACCCTAGCCCCACAACCCCTACCACAATGTGTGATCACTTAATATCAATCAAGCTTTAAAAAAAACCTAAGGGCCAATTCTCCAAAGGCCAGCGCGGCTTGGCGCAAGTCGTGTTTTTAAAAAACCAGGCTACCTCTAGCCTATGACTTAACAAGTCCAAATGGCAAGAATACAAAAATTAAAGGGTTTCATGTCCTACTCTCCACAAACAAAACAAAAAAAAGCAAAACAAAAGCAAAAAATAACCTTCAGTTAAGGTTGGCAAATCACATCAAAATTCGAGAAAAGATAATAGTCAGTTTGCTGGTCATCTGGTGTCTAACCGGAGTAATTTACGGTTAGGTTATTTAATTGTGAGGTTTTCTTTAGTTTAAGGCGGAGAGTAGGGTTTGGAGTTTAGGGTTAGGGTTAATTAAGAGTTAGGGTTATAGTTAGGGTTGGGGTAGAGGTTAACCCTCCGCTTTAACAAAGCGTTTTTTTAACACGGTTTTTTTTACCAAGGGGGGTGGTTACCCCCTCGAGATTTGTTATAAAGCACCCGGGGCTTATGATTTTGATACCAATGGATACATATGGTCCTCCTCTGTTTTTTATTGATACCACAATAAGTAGAAAACAGATATCTAGTAAGGGAGTCACAATGACGTACCATTCGAGTCCGCGAGGTCGGCAAAAATTGGCACATTTTTTTTTGTTTTTTTTTGTTTTC
Source organism: Ophioderma brevispina (assembly GCA_023653785.1). NCBI lineage: Eukaryota > Metazoa > Echinodermata > Ophiuroidea > Amphilepidida > Ophiodermatidae > Ophioderma > Ophioderma brevispina. Next base: position 90,646 of record JAMKCH010006667.1, on the reverse strand, counting down.
CACTGATGAAAATAGGCGAAAATCCAAATTCTGCGCTAAAATCGCACGGAATATCGGATTTTTCCTTCGGTGTTCAGGCTCTAAATGATGGCATTTGGCTTTAGTTGACATAAATAGAGTTTTAGAGCCATAATGTGCATAATCTTTTCAAAAAATGCACAATAAACATATCCTGGGGTGGCAACCAACCCCCCACCTGAACCCTTCGACTTTTGGACGGCATACCATAAACCCCGGTAATTGATTCAATTTTTTCGTAAAATCGAACGGAAATGATGAGGAGAAACGATTACCTAGAAGCTTTTTCGAAAGCTTTAGCATTTTTAAGCGCACCAGAGCGAAGTTCAATAGGGGTTGGTAACCCCCCCCCCCCCGGGGACGAACGAGGGTAACAATAAATGCTTTAAAAACATATATATTTGGGATTATTACAGAGATTGTGAATGTGTGGAGATATAAAAAAAGCACGACGAACACCCTAACTTTAGTAGTCTATCGCAATTTTTTTTCGCCAGTTTGTTGAAGATGTTTAACATCAAACTATAAAAATATCAGTAATTTGAATGAAAAACCTGTAAAAGCTAATTTTTACGCGGGTTTTTGTTGGCAGAATTGCTGCCAGGAGTTCCTGCTAAAAATTTCAGTATTTTTCTCTGTATAATTTTAGTACTTAATGGTATAATTGACAAAATTCATAGTATGATCATGATGTTGAACTCATTAAATTTCGGAAAAAAAGTCTTCACTTTAGATTTTGCCATTATAGGCCTGTAAATTGGACATAAATTTACAACAGTATGTTCCTTGGATTTCCAAAAGTACAGCCAAATCCTCTAAGTTGGGAAGTTTTCGTATTTTCCTGTAAATTGCCACTGTTTTTTTTTTACCGTGTACCATCACATTTATTCGCTAAAAGGACCGGAAAGGATTGAACGAACGATTACATAGAAGCTTTTACGAACGTTTTTGGCATTTAGCGCAACGGCCAGCGAAGTTCACTAGCGGGGTGGTAACCCCCCCACCACCCCCCTTGGGTAAGACGAGGTAAAGTACACGTAAAAAATGACAGATGGCAATTACAGTTAAAATACTGAACAAAAATGTGACAGTATTTGACTCTGTAATTTGGAATACAGACAAAATACTGTGTAAAGTTTATGTTCAATTTCCAATTTGAGGCCTTATAATGACTTCAATTTAAAAGTGGTGGAGCCTTTATTCGAACTATAATGAGCATCAACATTATTATAAACAATAAGAATTTCAAGTACGATTATCTTAATGTTTATGCACTAGTTGTAAAATAATCAAATATGATATTTGATAAGTAATTGTAATCTCCTTCAAAAAAAAGATGGAAAAACATCTTATCAGTTCAATACCCACAATAGTGCTGGTCATCATTCTTAAATTTTTTCTTCTCTTTCATTTTCCTTCCATAGTTCAAACTACGTCTTTACCTATAGTCGGATGAGGAAACGATGTCCTGTAAATTTCTTGTCGATGCTTGTTGTGTTGTCTTGACCCGTGTTTTGGTACTTTTGTTCTGTCTGTGATAAGTTCTCATTCAGATTATAGCTTTGTATATTAGATAGAGGCCACTGCACCCGCCCAGCGTTTCGCATTGACCTCGTTTCCCCATTGGTACAGCAGTTTTGACATCCTCACGTGCATTTTAATTTTTGAAGGGGCATTTAGTGACCACAGCCTCGTTCCCCCCGATCTACCTAAGGAAGTTGAGATTTTATATCATCTGACCAGTAACATCAGTAATCCATGTGACTAATCTTACGTGCAAATTCGTCGTATTTGAAGAAATTCGCCAACTTTTGTATTTTCTTCGTAAACGGACAGAGATTAGTACTATAGCGGGCCTATGGGACCAGGGGAAACAAGCATTTGCTAATAACAAAAAACTGCAAGGTGGGGATCAACTAAAAGCTGTGACTGCGCTTTTCTCAGGATATCTAGTGAAACAATGAATATAACACACAAAAAGCGGCGGGCATCACGAAATGCACCTTTAAATCTACTTCTCCCTAGATATTATTCCGTTTTCATTTATAATCCCTTTGAAATTCCCTTATAATGTATTACAGTCATCTTACTTGTTTGTAAAATTTTTTTCTAAATATTCGTAACACTCATTGTTCATCTACTGATGATTCATAACTATTGATTGTATGCTTGGTTGAAAAACATTGTAACACTGTATGGATGTATCCGTATATAATAATAATAAGTAATAACAATTTGATATAGCGCCTAATGCAGAGGCCTATAGGCGCTCTCACATAGAAGGAGCAATATACAAAATATAATACGACAACATAAAATAAACCAAATAGATAAAATTCTAATGTTTAAACCCACAACAATTGATATACATTAAGAATACAAAATTTCAAAACACTTAAATTAAGTAGAAATTCAAACATAGATATATTGTGACCATACAGATAGAAGAGAATGAAATCTATGCAAACATTTGAATAATATTTTGCCATGATATTGTTTTCAGAATGTCTTTCCAAACATTTGGTGCAATGTTATTTAAATGCACTTGAAAATTGTTTTTAAACATTGTAAGCAAATATTGCAACAATGTCTTTATTTCGCTTTGCAAAATTTATTATAATCAGATGCTCATACATTGTTTCCATTGTGGTTTTTAAAACATTGTTTCAAAATGGGATGTTATTTTTTAACAATAAGCAACATCGACACGAGTATCAATTATTGTTTCCTGTCTAATGAACGCCAACGTTGTTGGTTTGGTGCTTTCAAATCTGATCATATCTGTGGCAGAGTTGTTTCATTCTTTTTTCATTACTTCTGTCATTTTATTCGTTTTGATTACTTGGGTCTCGCGTTCTCTCACTGCACAGTGTTAGTATTGTGGGCATGTATTTTCCCGTATTGCCAGCATCCCCAATTAATATTGTTCTGAACACATTTCATACTTGTTGAGCTCTTTCCATATTTCTGCCTGATTTTAATTTTATTCCATCTAAGTGAAATTTGGTTTATCGAGTCAATCTCAGTGCATTTGTCACCAAAAAAGATTTATTACAGAGGATTGAGGAAAAACAGGCGCACCGTTCCGCTTTCCACTAGTTACCTTTATGAATGTTGCAACAATTTGTCATCAATGGAAGAACACGACACCAAACGTAACCCTATATATTCTGTAAAAATTAGAAATAAATGAAAGGAGAAAAATAAAACCTACTGGCGTTAAATGTACTGATGATTAATTTCCGTAATATCTATTATACTCTGAATTGTTGCGTTTATCCGAAGCTGGCCCTTAATCGGGGCAGATCAACTAAATGTCAAGACAGTTTAAGAAATTTACTCCAAATAAGACAAAGTTGGAAGAAAAATACAAAAGGGTCTCTTTTCTTGAATATAAATTTTCCAAAGTAAGTTTAGATAAGAGGGTAAGGTTATGTTTAATTGATTCAAAGCCGCCATTTGGGGGGAACCGCCCTCTACAAAATCAATCCTGGCTACGAACCTGACCTGGGGTTCGTTCCTGAAACTGAGTCGTAAATGTACGCGGGCATACTCTGCCATGGCTGAGTGGACCAATTTGTCCTCAAAGCACCGTGTAACGCTGTATGAACGTCTGTTTGATTAAATAGAAAATACACATACGCATGATAAATATACACTTAGGGTTATTACGAAACACAAGAGTTTTGGGGAATCGTTCCGCCTGGTGGTTCGTTTTTCTGAATATTCACCGTTTTGAGTAAGGGATGGGATTATAGGGTTAGGGCTAGGATTGGGGTTAGGGATAGGATTAAGGTCAGGTTTATGGTTGTGATTAGAGTTCAGTGTTAACCAGCACTACCTACAAGGTGCACAGTTAATGTCATTTCTTATTGTCACCACTATATGCATTTCTATAATAAAAAGGCGATAATTTATTCATATGGGTTTGCATCCATAAGGGACATTTTTATGTAATTATATCGGTAGACATAAGAAATCGATTTGCGAAGGCTTGTTGAAACTATGTTTATTTGATTCTGAGAGTTCAATACCGATGATTAGGCACTATATTTACCTTTTTATTAATTAGAAGAAGATTTAAACTGAAGTATCTGATTTTCGTTGATTTTGCGACGGCCAACTTTTATTTCAATATGGCTGCCATCGTAGCTTTTCAAAATGTTTTATTTGAATTCATGACCCCATAACCTATACTTAGACACCGAAATTTCAATTTTCATTGAGTGAAGTAAGTTGGTAAGTCAAAATATGATCTATGGTGGCCATGTTTGAAAATGCCGCCGAAATAGTTCCGCCCTCTATCGGTTCGCGCAGTTATATCCAGCTTGGGAATGAGGAATGGTGGTGCTCTTTACAATGAATTCTTGAATTCTGAACCCTGGGAAGAAGCGACATCCAAGGTTTCAGATATGAGTAGTAGAGAACCGTCTTGTGGTCTCCCCTGTACTGCAAGCACGAACTAATCTCTACAACACCAAACACGGTGTTTCCATTAACATCATTTCTTAAGTATACCATATCATGACTAGATCTCAGCGTAGGCCTTTTCTAAGGTCTGATTTGACATAGCGCATTGAATTGGAGGGTTTTCCAATGCAAAAGTAACATCATTGCTGATTGTGTAACAATCTCCAATGCAATGTCCTATGTCTGCAGGAAACCCACAGAGGAATCGATAACCACCCCAACCCTACCAGGAAGGTCCTTGCCATCGAGAGACCACATCGACAGGATGGAAGTGCTATATATGTGAGAACAGGCACCGCAGTAAAGGCATCCTCATTTCTGATGACAACAACATCGAAGTCCTAAACCATGAGCTTAGCTCTGTAATATATAGTTTACATCCGTCTTACAAACCTCCATCAGTAGATTTCAATCACCCTCACTCAGCCTTGGGAATTCCACCAACCTCACATTGCTACATGGCGATTGCACCGCCCAGTACCCCAATGGCTACAAGAAACTAACAAAGAACGGAAGCCGTCAAAGAATGGATAGACATCCATCTACGTCGCCTTCACGACCTAAGCTGTCGCCATCATTTCATAGCGCCCGTGGAGAGAGGTTACAATCCTGATCTCGCTTTGTTGTACAAACATCTCTACCTGTGTAGCAAGATTGTTCTGGATCCTGTCCACTAACTCAACATCGACCAATCGGTATCCAAGTCAACGCTGGAATAAGACCAAACAAGTGCCGTTTAAGCGTCGCTTGTTAAACTACGAAAGCAGACTGGGCAAGGATTCACTGATGCATGACCTGGATAGAACGTAAAAGGGAAATTTCCAAAACCCCATAACTATGACAAATTTGCCCCCCTATGAACAAGACTGCCCGGAGAATTCATACCAGAGGCTGTAGTACGGAGTATATACCAGTCCTTTCCAAGAATGTGCTAGAGAATGTCAAGAGTTATATCACCATGTTTGAAGCTGTTCCTTTTTCGGCTGAACAACTGCTAAAGGTGAAAAAGTTTCGGAGAGGATCTCCCAGTACATATCAAAACCTGGCATACTTTAATTGAATCGACCGATATGACCCATAACAGCAAGAAAGCATGGACTAACCATCCGAAAGCTCCGAGGGGATCCAACAGACCTCCACACAGCCAAATGTTCACCCAACTAAGTGGCCCACCAACTCTTTTAAATGGCAAGTGCCGCAAGAAGCCCAAGAAGACCAAACTAAACCATAAGAGGTATGAGGCGCGATCGCTGGTTTCACTCGCCCCTTCAACATGGACGAATTGGAATCTGGGTATTGGAAACTTCAACCAGAAAAGCAGTAGGCCTTGACACATCCTCACAGCATCTAAAAAATCTCGGCCCAGTAGCAAAAGAGTGGCTTCGTGAGCTCTACAATTGCTCCTTATTTCCAAAGGTCCCAAAGAATCTGAGGAAGCACGTGTTTATGGCACTGCTAAAGCCTGGGAAAGATCCATCAAATCCCAGGCTACAGACCATATCACTCCTCAGCCATACGACAGCTCTTTGAACGTCGTTGCGCAATCGGATCACACCTGTGATAGACGAACACCTCATACCAGAAACAAGCAGGTTTCCGCCAGGCCCAAATCAACAACAAGCCAGTTACTCAACCTACTCGCCACATTGAGGATGGTTTCGAGAAGGGTATGGTAACCGGAGCTGTGATCGTCGACCTCGCACGTACGACACGTTAAATCCAGATGCCTTACTCCTTAAGATTCTGGAAATTACCAAGGACATCCGTCTTGACTGAGCTTATCCGAGTTGCTGGCCAAACAGATGTTGTTTGTCAGTAGAAGCGAAGAAGACCCGATGGCGTAGGCTCAAGAATTCTACCACAAGGGAGGTGTGCTCGCACTCTCCTGTTCAACATCATACCAACTACCAACCTAGGAGTGCATGAACCTGTCGTTTTCTTTATGCAGACGATCTTGAATTCAGCGCACAGGATGCCGAATGTCACAGTTGTTGAAGAGAGACCTCCAAAGCTTTGGATGAACTCACTCCTTAGTATGGAGAAAACACCTACTGCAAATACATCTAGATCCAGGTGTTTGCATTCCATCTACGCACGTGAAGCCAACGTCAGCTTACAGTTACCTGGTCTGGAACCCATTGGAGCACTGTGATAATCCTGTCTACCTCGGAGTTACCAGGACCGCCCTACTCTCTATAAGACCCACATTGAGAAGACGAAGAGTTAAGTATGTTCACGCCATAACATCTTGAACAAACTCACTGGCACAAGATGGCGTGCTCGCCCACATACCCTAAGATCGACGGCACTTGCCCTGTGCTACTCATGTGCAGAGTATGCCTGCCCTGTATGGGAAAGATCGACCCATGCCAAGAAGCTTGATTCAGCGTTAAATGCCTCCTGCCGGCTTAACACAGGATGCCTCCGTCCAACACCAACGGAAAACTTATACATCCTAGCAGGAATTGCTCCACCAGACATCCGTCGTAGCGTCGCGAGCATGCAAGAGCGAGCTCTGCCAAGTATCTAATATGTGGAGCACCCAATGTCTGGACAGATACCTGCTGCCAACGCCTTAAATCCAGAGAGAGTTTCTAAGCAAAGTCAAACCCTTTGAAACAGCGCTAAGGAGGTCAAGAGAGTCGCCATTGTGGAAAGAAAGATGCCACACCAAGAAAGTCTATTGGTATTAGACCTGGTGAGCATCTCCCCCACCTGGAACTGGACTCCTCGGGGCTAATGGTCGATCCTCAAAGACTTGATACCAGAAGTGGTTGGCCGATCTAAGGTTCCTTTGCCGAGGGGGGCTACCTGGACGCAGATCCGGACACTAAAACCTTTGTTGTGTAACAGGCACCACAGACAATGGAATATCTCTTGGTCTGCCCACTGCTGTCGCAACATGCACCAACAAGGACCTTAGCGGCAATTCATGAAGCCGCCAGATGTTTTGTACCCCTCTCTGGCTGGATCATTTGAGAACCTCACAGTGTTTGGACACGATAAGAATATATGACAACTGCTTGGAAACAGAAAACGTCGTGAGCGCTGGGAGGGTCCAGGTTTATTTCACCATTCTAGCAGGAATGTCTGGAAGACCATTAACGCCTCACCGGTAGAGTTTCAAATCCATCGAAATGTCCTGTGTCTGCCAATTCAATTGCTGAGCAACTCCTCGCAATGGTCGTTTCAAGGATATTGATGAGGATCACACTCGGTCTGTTAAAAAAAGAGATCACCAAACTTCGTCGAGCCCCTGGTGTGGATGGGTCACTTTCAATACCCTTCATCCATCAGATTGTAAAACACACAAATGATAATGAGGAGAGCTTTGAAAGCGTCGTAAGGCAGGCGTCATCTTGGTGGACCTTACTGCAGCATATGACACCGTGTGGCACCAGGGCTTGACACTCAAGCTTTTCAGGACCATTCCGGATCGTCACCTTGTACAATTCATAATAACATGCTTTAAAACCTTTCAAACCGTAGCTTTGTTCTTAAGACCAGCGATGGGCAGAGCAGTCGACTGCATCGTCTGACAGTCCAGAAGAAAGCGTACAAGTACATATACTCGTACATAATTTCCCACAATGCAATGCAACTTTTTAAAGAAATACACAAGGTTTTAACATTTTACCCCGGAACAGTTTATTTTTACAGTTCTGAAGCTGCAATCTTCACTACATAGAGTTTAAAGCTTATCAACAAAATGTATGTGCGAATTTTTGATATCTTTGTTGCAAATAAAATAAATAATTAATTAAGAAAATTGATATGACGTAATCAGTGATATTTTTTTCAATAATTAAATTTCGGCACATGAAATCAAAAGTTTGACACATAGAAATTGTTTATAATTTTGTTTGACATTAGTTCTGAAATTAATATCCTTTCTCGTCTCAAAACTGAGAATCCCGAGAGGATTTTATAAAATTCTTTTGTATTTCTCTATAAGTTCGTGACGTATGTACGTACGTGTGCGTATACGTACGCTATCGTCTGCACTGGCTGAGGAAAGGAGTCCCAAAAGGATCAGTATTGGCTCCACGCTGTTCAACTATATTAGCGACTTACCCTTCTTCACTCGACCGAAGCTGGACTGAAATAGAAAGTAACACTTACTGCAATTGGGCCCTACTGCAACATATCTTCAACCTGAAGACTCAACTTGAGTGACGCTAAGACCACGGCTACTGCCTTTCATCTTAACAGCAAAGACGCTCATCGCCAGAGCCAAATTAACCTCAATGGAGCGCCTCAGCCATACACAGCCGATACCAACTTACTGGGAGTGAATTTGTATCGGCAGCCTTACTTATCAGCACATATGGAGTAGTACGTGCAAAGGTATCTTCGAGGAAAACCTCCTGTGCCGCCTTCACTGAAAACTCAACCAGTAGTTTTTTACTAAAAAAACTCGTTAAAACGATGTCCAGTTTTACTAATTGATGGTTTGTAAGTCACGCTTAACCTACCAATTTAAATTATTGGAAAGAAGGCTCTATGGAATTATTTAAAACTTTGGGCATACCAATGAGTTTTTTTTCTGAACGAGAAAACGTGTCGTTAACTGAATTAAAAAGTTGTATGGCACCCTTTACTATTTGCTAACCTATTTTGGGGTGATTCTACATAATCTTACAAAACACATTCGTAAAAACGATGTCTGAGTTCTTACTAGTTTTGGGGTTAAGTTTGGCCGCTTTGAACCATTTTTTTAAAACTATTTATCCAGTTTGCAACCAATACTCTACAATAATTTTATCTGTAACAACGCAGGGTTGGTCCCTGCGGCGAGTATCCAAAGCGACACAACCCTTAGAATAGGCCTTAGTAGATGCAAATAGGAATCACGACAAATTGGTACACCAATGTAACAACTTTTATTGTGTGTGCCATAACCGTTCTAAGCATGTCATAGGAGCACAACTCATCTTGAAGTTGATCTTAAACCATGATACAATGGGTCTACGTATTCGCCTGGATACCCATGCAGTGTGCACGGGAGGCATGACATGGTACCGTTAGCCCTATATATTGCAGTAGGTCCGTACAAGCCAAGTTCATCTCAAGCCGATAAATGAACACGATCCGGTCAAATGGATAAGACAATTGTAATTTGTAACAACCTTCTTTAGCTTTAATTTGTGGAATCTTATTCCGCTAACCTGCCTAATTTATTACGGGGTTTGAATCGATTTGGAGAGCTCCACACAACCGTGGCAGTACAGCGCACATTATGTACAGTACAACTTGTGCTGTCATGTGCTGATTGGCAGGGAACACAGAAAGTTCGTATAACAATTAGTAGCAACTGATTGGTTGGCCAGCTTTACCAATTAATTCACGGTTGTTACAACATATAAGGCTTTAGTAATTTAGACAAAATTGTAAAAACCTGCTGATTCCAGATAGTAGGAACTGCTAAACTAGGCTGTATTCGTTATTTACAATGCTTACACTTTCACAAAAGTTGGAGTGTTTATATTACCTCAAAAATTTGATAAAATATTATTTTCTCAATTTTATGTGAGAAAAGATTTCTCACGGGCAAAAGTACTTTGTGCTGGTAAAAGAGACAAAGGGATATCCCTAGTGTTGTTGGATACAAGGATGCACCTTTGGATTAACCAATAGGGAAGTGGGGAATTTCCCACGATGTTTTAAACTTAGTCAACTTGGTTGTGCTTTAAGATCAAAAACATTGAAGAATTAGGTAATTCCCCCATAAGTTACATATGTGAAGTTGAGTGTAAATTCAGATGAGTAATTTATGTGAATTCCACTTGGTTCGCTCGTGCAAGGTTATGTTTATGCTTGATGCTGTGGTAATGTCTCTTTTAAGACTTGGGAAATTTATGAAATATGTGTATATATGAAGAAGAACTTGGCCAGAAGATTCGCCAGCACGTTGTATCTGGAGCTATATACAGTATAGTTATAGCTAGTTTTAATCTACATAATGGTAGATTGTGTGATACATGGTGCCAGGATTTTTAATAACTTTGGATGGCACTGGAGCTTGATAGCTGATGAACTGTATGCTGTTGTCTTTTAAGCCAGAAGACTTTAGTTTTGGAATCATAAAGGGATTCCAGTTTGTGGTCTAAATGAGGACATTTGAGGCACCTGAATGATGGTGGTAGAATACATGAATTTTCTATTGTGGAATAGTAGTGTCGTCGAGGGAAAAACTGGTCGTCTTGAAATGCTGGACAACCTTCAAGTTCAGGAAGATTCGCATGGAATATTACCATGGACTTGGTCGTGAATTATGCGCTGGTCATTTTGGGAGTCTTCGCTGTGAGGACATATAATCGTTGAAACTGCAACGCTTCTTTTGACAAACACTGGACAATACTGAACTTAAGTAATATTATAATCTTAAATATTGTGTGTAATTTTATTGTAATTTTGTTTTGGACATTCCAAATTCTTGAACCAAATCAATTGAAGATCATTAAAACTGTTTATATAAAATTTAGATACTTGAGCACAAGGCTCATTTATTGGTGTTTAAAGGAATTTCTGACCTTTGACGTCTACGAGACGTCATAACAGTTGAGCGAGTTAAAAAGCTTAAAAACTGCTAGCAGATGCTAACGGATTTGTCATACTATTTGTTTTAAGTCACAGCATGTCGAAAAATCTACTTTTGTTTTCAGTGTTAATGGCTTGGATAGTATAGGCTGCTAGTCAATCCACTCTACGCAACCACCGCCCTGGCTCTGGTATACAGCGCTGCTGAAAAAGCGCCCCGGCCATGGTGCAATTAGCTTCACACAACACAAAAAAGCTAAAAAAGCTGGACACATACTCAAACCGAGACATGCGAAACCATACCAGCTGCCTTCGTCATACTCCATCTGAGGGTTACAGTCATTCAGGCATTGCACGTCAGTGCTCGGGGAGACATCACACAAAACTGGGAACAAGGCTCAGTGGACAACACGCAGCTGATCATAAATACCTGTCAAAGAATTCCCACCAGCTAGGCAGACAGAGATGCGCTCTCGTCGACGTTCTGTCGGCACGCTGCTTAACTCTCCAGGTCCCATTAAAAACAATATCACACGACATGAAACACTGCCTGGGTAGGGACACCCCAAGACCAGACCAATGGGTCACCTTATGCAAAAACTCCCATGGTAGCAATCTTCCACGCAAAGAATGGGTCACCGTGAACAGGCTGATTCGCACAGGAGTCGGTCATTCAACAGTAATATGCCCCGATGAGGTCTTCGACCATTCTCCATCTAGCTGCCCATGTGTGTAGTGATGCCAGAGCGGAATAAATACGATTTTGCACGCTCTATAGGTCGAACGTCTCACACTCTATTGTTCAAACTTCACGTTCGATATGTCAAACGTCCGTTCTATTAGGATCAAACCTTCATCACGTTCTATTGTCCAACGTCACGTCACACGTCGATGTACAAATCTGACGACAATCTATGCTTCACGCCTCGATGGTCAACTCCACGCTCTATAAGGGTCAAACTTCTCGTCACGTCGATGTACAAATCTGACGACAAACGTCATCACATCACGTCGATGTACAAAAATAATGACGCCGATCTATTTTGCAATGTTTTGGTCGGCGTAGCTGTAATATAAGAAATACCATTTAAAAAGTGTCGGCAAGATGGAGAGCACAATCGTTTACAATCTGCCTCTCTCTCTTGGATTTAGTTGGAGCATTGGCTCGAGAGAGTGTATTGAGGTAGTTTTTTTCTGCTGTGTGTAAATCATAAATATGAGATATATCCTGTATATGCATTATTAATGTATAACCCCGTTGGCGTAGCTAGGTGGGGGGCAAATGGGGGGCAGATTGCCCCTCTGAAAAATCTTGAAGGCAAATCGGGAACTAAAACACGGATACTCATGTAAATCCAGCCCCTTTTTCGGTTCTTTTTTGCCCTTCGAAACCGGGAAATTTTTTTCTTGTGATCGGGACTTGTTGCGCCTAACCGTTAAATTGCCCCGCACGGAACCACCGGGCGCTGGCTAGCCTCCTTATATAACCATCGCCTTAGGACCTATGGCTAGGCTCTAACTAGGGCCTATAGGTTAATAGGGTTGGTCACACATGCACAAAAATAATCTTCATTAAATTGCACAGAACCTTGGTACTTAGAATGGCCATTACAATCATCTTCAAAATGAGGATTAACCACGTGGCTATCCGAGACAACAATTAGGATTTGTATGGTGACAAAAACAGTATGAATTTCAAGTGAAATTACACTGAATAATGTGCACGGCACTGTACAATGTGTATTCCCTATCCCAATTCGTAACAAGGGTTTTGATTTTCCCTCCACGAAGGGCCATTCTTACAAAAAAAGGCTTAGGTTTTCATGAACTCTAGTCACCATTTATGTGATAGATTATGTAGCAAGGTTTGTGACGGGTAGGGGTTCTGGGGTTTTAAATGCTGGGGTTTTTCATGATTTGCATACGTTTTAAATTTGAAGGGAGCCCTCTATTTTTAGGTTAGTTACAATCGCTAGCGTAGTCTGATCACACTGGCGTATTGTGAAACTGGGGCAATGTAAACACTGATATACATAAGCATGACGCCATATTTTATGTGCATGTACTCGCTGAACAAGATGACATGTTAAGTGTTTGCCCAGGGGCGGGCAGTTTACGTTTTTTAGGTAGGGATATGCAGCCCCGATATACGAACTTGGGGCTTGGGGATAAATTTGTCTCTGACGTAGGGCTTAAAAGGTGTATTCGTGATCCTAGCCAGGGGTGCACTAGCTTTTAAAACTGGGGATCAAAACCACCTTAATTTCCCGCATAAAGATGTCAAGCTCAAATTGTCAGGTTTTTGTTTCTCATGAGTATCTTTTAGTCCACACACAACAAAGAAATAAAACCCATGATGATGGTGTACCTCGAATTTCATGGAATGACCCTGCTACAATTGAAAAATTGATACAATGGTCCAAATGTCAATGATATTATGTGACCTCTATTTTACAGAGTATCCACTATCCGACAATATTGGATGTAAAATTTTTGTGCAATGACGCTTTGCAATTTTTCAATAAGGGTGTTTTTGCACCATGAATATAGTCCTTGTGGTGACACTTGTAGTTTGCGATACGCAAAATAAAAACATACTCGCAAGCAAATGGCGGAAGTTACATGTAAACTAGCGCTGTTGGAACAGGACTTGTGATGAATGGCCACTGATAAGTTAATATAATATTTTTAAATTGGTATGAGATAAGAGTATATGGGTCATTTTTCAAACATGATTAAAAATCCGTATAATTAATGACATCAATTTAATGAGAGACAATTGCACATTTAAAGAGTGTACCCCATCCATTTTTTTTTCAAAAACTACATTTTTCATGGTTGCAATTCTTGTACATGTATCTGAAATTTAAACACAGAACCGTCTTTCAAAAAATGCCTTCGTAACCAAATTACTGACGCGCCCGTCTCCCACAATTGAAAAAAAAGAGAAAAGAAAGATTGGCGTCATATAAACTAATGGAACAAGTCCTATAAATAGATCGGCGTTCCTAGTTTTGTACATTGACGTGGACTTAAGTTTACCTATAGAGGGGGGGGGTGGGGGGCGTGAAGTATAATTCGTCGTCAGATTTGTACTACGACGTGTGACGTTAATTTTGACCGATAGAGCGTGAAGTTTGACATAGAGAGCGTGGAGTTCGACCATAGAACGTGGAGTTTGACCTAAGCGTGCAAACTCGTAATTTATGTCCGTCGGGCATTCCATAATAATAATAATTATAACAACCATTCCTTATATAGCGCATTACACACGAAGGTCTCAATTCGCTGATTGCCAATTATATTACCGCCGTCAGGAAATCGTCACAATCATTTTCGCCATCACCTATTGCAGCTGGCTAAGCGCACGACCCTATCACACTTAGATTGTAATATCACACCATAACAGCTCCCCCGCCCCACTTGTCCGCTTGGGTGGACGAGGTCAATTGAGACTAAGGTACTTGCCAAGACACAAACACTGGCCGCGGCGGGGCTTACGACTCACGACCTGCTGATCAACTAGTGCCTGCGCTTTTCCACTGGACACGACGTGCTGTACCACGTATAGTGGCTCTCCATCCCAGACTGTAGATCACATTCTCAATGAGTGCCCACGCCTTTCTCCCACCGGTGGACATAGACCTCTCAAACCCAACCAATCAAAAGTGAGTCTGACTCCAGCAAATTCACACATTTAAAGCTGCTGCCCTCATACCAGAAGAAGTAGCATCACGGTGGAGACGCTACAATTAATTTTAGTAGTTTATTATAGCAAAATCGGAAAGTGCTTTCTAACATCAAAATTGTTTTAAATAAGTGGAGATTATCGAGTAATGAGTTGATTTTCAGTAGGTTTGATATTTTTTCTTGGCTCGACTCACTCTTTAAGTCTAAATGAGAATCTGAATCCTCACTTATTGGGCACATGTGGTCGATTAAGCGGCTGATCCACATGCCAAAGGTTGAGAGTTCGAGCACTGCTGTGGCCAACGAGTTGCTAGACTCGCTGTAGTGCACCCCTCTACAGATAATGTATGGTGGAGTCTGGCCAATCGCTTCGAAAGCGAGATGGATATTCCGTCCCTCACTTAATTCGATAAGAACGTACTCAACGTCAACATCAAAATACCTCACGTTCAAACTAGCAAGATCCCCTAGCTTTTTAGTTTACCAAACCAAAGTAGAAAATTACCTTATTTGACCCCTAGTCATCTAAAGACTCTCTACCCAGACTGTTGCGACCAAGTTTGGTTGAGATTGAAGTCAGACTTTTCACATGACAGCAAGATACAATTAACCTAACCAAAATGGAACACACAAATACATATGTACTTTTTATGCCTTCTGGGGACTTTTTGATACCACAGAATGTATATACTACTAAGGGGGATGGCCCGATTTAAGGATATGAAGTTTTCATCTTGATAGATTGGCCTTCACTCCAAAAACCCATCTGTAAAGTTTCGCGACGATATTTCAATCCGTTTTGATGCGAGAGCTAAAAACGTGATTTTGTAAGCCCCATATAGTAGGGTGGCTTAGCAAAATTATCGTTACACGGTGGACAAAATCACCAAATTTGGCACAAACACTCCTGATGACCTATTTATCAAATCTATCCGAGGATCCATTTCCAAATATGTACGGAAGCCCTCCCCGGGGGGCCACTTGGGGTCCCGGGGGTCGGGAGGAGAAAAAATTATAACTTTGCTATGCAATAATCGAATGTGGTATTTTTGGTGTCTAGTAATAGGTTTTTGGACATGCCAAATTGAATAAGATAACTTTCAAAATCAAATATGGCTGCCTTATATCAGAATTTCAAAATGGCGCCCAAAATGGCCGCCCAAATTTGGAAAATTGATAGATGACTCATGAACTGGCTATATTTCATTATTGAAATAGGAAAATACCCTCAAAATGTCATGGCTTCTAAGAAAACATGTCTATGCTATTATCTTCAAGTAAAAGATGGCGGCCAATGGCTGCCAAATATGAGATTACTATAGGCCCATGTGAATAATCTCAAAAATCATCTTTGGAATAAAATCCAAATTACCATACATAAATTACTTTGGTTATTCTGTTGTGAGCATAGGATTCATTTTGCTCAGTGTTTAGTGTGCAAGTCCTTCTTTAGATATCTGCAATGTTCTTATGTTGTTACTATTTAGTACACAGGCAACACCACGTTTCGAGCAGGTAAGATTGGCCTGTCCACATTTGCACGTGCTGCAGTCTCCTGAGCAACCACATTTGATTAGCTCTCTGCATGATCTGGGAATTTCTGGTATGATTGATAGCCAAACTGGCACCCACACATCTGACACCTTGTTCCAAGAAATGTCTGAGGAGAGGGAATATCTTGCTGTGTTCAGGCCCGTAGGCAGGGGGGTGTGGTCACTATCCCCCCTACCCAGATTCCACATAACGGGGCCAAAAGTCCACTTTTTGCTGAATATTTTGTTAAAAAGGTTGAAAATTTAGAGACATTTTTACAAGAAAATTGACTTTTTGTGATGAGACGTTCAAAAGGTCCCAAAAAGGACCATTTTAGCGCGGGTTAGGTCCACTTTACCGAAAAAGTGGACCGTACCCCCCCCCCAATAAATTCTGCGTACGACCCTGGCTGTGTTTGTGTTCTGGTAGTCCAGTTGAAGAACAGCATCTTGTGTTGATGGTATTCTTTCCACCGATCAATTTTTTGCTGGCAGAAAAACCCTTGTCTTGCGTCATTGACAGAGCTCAGGGGATTTGATTTATCGTACAAAATGATTAGTCTCCTCAATCTTCATCTTCTGGAAGTGGCGAGAGCCATTGCAAAGCTGCTCAAAGGGACGACTAGCCAGATGCACAAATGTTTGAGTAATGTCCTCATAGGCTTTCCATGCATGCCAAGCAGATGTTTGCATTTAACTTGGAAGGCTGATATACTATCACAGCCCGTAAGACAATGAAATACTGGTAGAGCTCATGATCTTGGCTCCCAAGGCTGTTACATTATGGCATTGATGCTGTAAAAACTGTAATTCGTACCATGCTAAAAGCAACCCAGATGTCTATCAATGGTTGAGTGAACATGAAGTACCAAAAAGTGACTACTACGTCTGTATCAACAGTGCGTACTTTATTATAGTTTTCATATCTTTGCTCCAGTGCATGCACAATGTGCACTACTACTCTTGTATCCGCTTCCTCGTAGTTGCAGTTCTCCATGAGATTGATGGTTGGGTGTGGATGCTACAGATCTACCTGATGTGATATACACAAATTTTCCTGATGGAAAGGCATACTGGGCAACCCTGGATGTCAGAAAGCCAAATAGCTCATGCTTGTTATTTTGGATCACAGAGGAAGTCCATCCAATTACCTGGAAGCTTAGTTTGTCCGGACACCTTCCTGCGGATACCCTTTCCTCTTTTCTCCTGAGTTGATTCCTTCACACTGTCTGGAATGTGTCCCATCCAACCTTGTGGCATTCTTTCTGTAACTGCTTCACTAGGTAAGGAATGAGAACCTTGTCTGCATAATCAATGAATGTGCTGATTGCAGGATGGTAGAGAGCGCACAATGAGAGCACCATTGGATAATGCAGTCATAGGCAGATGTTTGATCAGGCTGCTCAGGCTGCTCAATACATTTCAGTAGATCAGTTTCTATGTCTCAACAGGTTGAGAACCAGAACCGGTCGATTTAAGGTTTCCTTGCAGAGTGGGGCAACCTGGAAGCAGATCAGGACACAACCTGTGATTGTGGAATAATTTCAATAATGGGCACCAGAGGTAATAGAATAATGGTAATGGTAATGGTATAGAAAAAACTGACCAATCAGAATGCTACATTTGCAAAAATGGGCAGTAGCAGTAACAGAATATATGTTGGATGCTTGCCTTTGATACCTTTCTTTGGAAAAATGATCGAGCTTTCTATGTACACCAACCTATGTGTTAAGTGTAACCTTTATAAGTGATAAAACATTCTGCTAGGCCATTTTCATTGTAACAACAAAATAAACGTAAACAAGTAACGTTTCTCTTCAAACCAAGATGAAATGTCTAATTTTACTTTCACTCTATGGGTCCTATAAACTCTTGAGTATATAGTTTTAAAATGGCTATGACAATAACACCGTATTATAACAGTTGGTTTGAATTAATTTTGTTATGCTTATTAATTATTAGTTAAAGTTAATAGTTTCATTAATATGTAGATAATGCACTATAGAAATGTCGAGTTCGCCATTTTTACATCGTATTTAAGTATTGTGCATAGACCGTTTATATTTACAAGAAATTCGGATTGTTACAAAATGTGCATAAACATATATATATACTTCTGACAGCAAATTACCTCTTAATCTTTGAAGTTGTGTCATTAAAGATAATGACACAACTTCAAAGATTAAGAGGCAATGTGAAAGATAATGGGCTATGCTAGGAGCGTCAGTATCATGGATACACGTGGCCCCGGATCAGCTCAATCAGTTGAATAAATCCTGACACCACCACAAGCCATTACCAATGGCTCAGGCCTGCAATGGCTTGTGGATACGCTAAGAAGAATTAAAGATAATAGCTTAAAAAGTCGCCTACTTATCACAAAAGGTGTACATTGTTGACTTATGACACAAGACAACTTTCAACTATTTGTGCCCAGTAGTGTAGTAAAGACAGCCCATAGTCACAATGCTGCCTCTATTACTAAAGATTCCCACAAGGGTCATATTTTAGTTAGGATGAAACATGATTAAAAACATTCACAATAGTTCTTAGATCAAACTAATGCTCAGGAACACACACGAAAAAATCACTTTGACATGTTAGTGATTTAGATGTTATACATTGAAGTTGTATCCTTGAATGGGAAATAAACCACTGTTTACCTATTGTTTATATCTTATATAGTGTATATTTGTGCTTTTCTTGCAAACAATAGTGGAAAAGCTCCAAAAACAAGCTTAAAAATATCCTGGAACAATTATGATCTTATTTCAGTCATCTTTTGAACAGTAAAAGCAAGACAATTGTTATTTCTGTGTAATTGGGAGCCATTTTGGACCAAAGTGGCGGCCAGATTGATTTTTTATGTTCCACTTAAATATTTTCGGAGGGTGGTAGAAGACATCAGGACATGGTTCTGCTGTTAATGTTGCCATTGATTACATTTTAGCTTTTTTCCTGACCAGTAGAAAGTAAGAAATTGATCTTGTGACGATGAACAGCGGCCATTTGGGATTTTTCGCGGTTACACATGGTACGGACCAGGTGGAGGTGGATCCCGCTAAAAATCAAATGGCCAATACCCTAAAGAATGTTTCACACCAAAAAATGGCAATGCAATTATGTCCGCTCTGATAAGATATTTTCGAAACATTTGAACCCTAAGAACCCTTATAATAGAGTACTGTGTTTAAAATTAATAGTGGTCGACCAAAAATGAAAGCACATTTTCGCTCTAACTTCCAGGCCAAACATCCTTCCTGTGGCTCTAGATTTCACAGGTAAATGAGAAAATAGTAATCTTTCTTAGGATACCAAAATGTTGAACACTTTCGGTAAAATCTGGGGGCTTCTGGGAGGAACTATCACAATAGGGCATGGACCGTTAATGCATTTTTTTGCCAATGTTAAAAATCCACGGAGCGGACCCCCTGCCTGGTTTAAGGGGACGATTTTCCCTAGATCTAACAAGAAAATGGCTACCTTCCTTATAATGCTTTTTGCGGTGGGATCGTAGGTTGTAGGCCTTTCTAAAGAACCTAAAAGATGTAAATGGTTTCAAAGATTAATCCGATCTTAAGCGTTCTATAAGAACTGTAAAGATATACATGTTCTATGAAGAACGAGTCAAACAGTGTATTAAAACCGATGAAGGCGTCTAAATTTTGGGTTTCTTGTCGCCACCGCCTGCTCGGTTCGTCCTAAGAAATAGCGCACGAAATAGTACTGGAGAGTACAGACCACGTACATGGTTTCACAACCCCCCCCCAAAAAAACCAAAAATAAAATTGCCAATTGGTTATGTACCAAAAGGGCCCTAATTAAAACGTAAATTTTCTCTTTAACGAAAGCGATCCTCAGTGCTTTAATTAGCATTACTTGGACTGCTAGACCTCTGCATCCCATTCAGCAAGAAGGATCCATAAGTTGACCAACGGGGTTTTCGAAACACTTACATGAAAAGCATGAAGACAACGTTGAGTGCGAATTCCCCTCTGAACTGTGGCTTCTAGTCAAAATATGCCTATGGATGGGGGTTAAAATTAAGGTACTGTAATTAACTCAGGATAGTACGCCTCACCACCTTTTTTTTTCTTGATATTTTGTTGATTTTTACCTTTAAAATAATTTCTAACACAAAATATGGCCCAGGAAATTCCGTTTTTCTACTATTTTTCAATTTGAACTTAGACGTCACTTTTTTTAGCTTTTCCCAAACACTTTTCGGCCAGAGGGTGCCAGACCAGATCTTATTTAGTGGTGTGAAATCACATGGACGCTATTTCCTGGCTATTTCATATCGGAAGGATTACTATATTGCTTCTCCTTGTGATCCCATAGATAAACCTAGAGAATCCTCAAGCTTTACCATTCACCGCTATAGTTTTCCAATTGCCAACGCATTTTTGGTAAAAATAGGGCGTGTTTAAAATGCGTTATTATGCTTCTTAGTGGACACATAGCACATTTCCACGAAACTAGCTAAAATTGATAGATGATGACTTGCATGGAACACTAACAACAATAATTCGCAATGGCCACCAAGAAGGGCCCAATTCGTAGTTAGTGGTTAATTCCCAGCTTTTCCCCTCATTTTCGCTCTAAAATCTTGTGTTTACCTCTGGTAAAATCAGCTTTAGGGAATTATAAATAAGAAGGACACGGACCAGTCTGACAACCGGCTCTTAACAGGCAAATTGACACAACTCTGATGTGTAAATTTTCTTGGCTTTTCAGTATGTGGCAACGTATTTAAGCCATTGAATTAATCCACTTCCCATGTAGGTTTTATTACAAATTTCTTGATTTACAAACGAGAAACTGTTCTAAGCTTATTTATTTTAGGTGAGGATTGCACATGTAAAAGCAATAGAATATGCATCAGCAAGAATACCTTATCCTCTTCGTGTCGGCTGGTACATATAGTAACCCTAAATTAGATGATATTGTGACCAATCTGCGAAAAAATGGTAAAGAATCTGTTTTCAACTGATTGAGTAGGTAAAGGTGTCTAGATTTACCCAAAAAAAAAGATGCCGACAGTTCAGGCTGGGGAACTTGGATTTTTTTCAAAATGGCGTCCAAAATGGCTGCCAAACATGGTAAAATTCACAGAACAGGCATAAATCAGTTGAAAAAAGTGATACAAGTTCCAAACAAACTGTGATGTATATATTTTCGGTTATTGCGAAAACATACATGGCAGTTTCATGCTGCTAGCATTTTTCAAATCCAAGATGGTGGACAATATGGCTGCCAAATCCTTAGAAATTTACACAAAATTAGATATAACTGCAAAAAATAGAGCACATATCATTGGAATTAGTGATATGCATTCCTAGTACTTCCAAGTTATAGCCCTCATTGAATATTGGTACAAAATATCAGGGTACTGGGAACTTGGATTTTTTTTCAAAATGGCGTCCAAAATGGATGCCGAACATGGTAAAATTCATAGAATAGGAACAAATGGGTTTTAAAAAGTGATACAAGTTCCAAACAGTGTGATATATATTATATATTTTAACACATACGTGGCGTTTCGATGCTGCTAGCATATTCAAAAACCAAGTTTTTGGATATTTACACAAAATTAGATATAACTGCGAAAAAAAGAACATGTGTCATAGGAATTAGTGATTGACATTCCTAGTGATTCCTCATTGAACAATGGTACAAAGTATCAAAACGTCCACATCACTTGTATCCCACATCACTATGGCTTCTTCATTTGAAAGATGCATATTTCCAAGTCCCCGTGCATGAATCTTCTCAGAAATGGCTCTGTTTTTCACTAGGAGGAGTGGCTTAACAGGTCCGTGTCCTAGGCCTGCCCTTCAGCCTGTTGATTGCTCACCTGCAACAGAATTGTCAAGGTGGTCGCAGTGTTCTCAGGCAGAGGGCAGGATATTCTTCGTCTCCCTAGTATTGCTGGCCTAACTCATCATCCTCAGACCAAACACAACAAAAAGGCCTCCCTTCACAGGTTCTAGGCTTTTATAGGAGGTTCTGGACCTTAGGTCACTCGGTTTTATTGCCAACCTCGTCAATCCATCCTCTCCCACCACTCCCAGAACCCCAATAGTTTTCTGAGGGGGAGACTGGATTTTAGTCGGCCAGGGTGAGACACCTTGAGACAGAATGGCCTCGTTCATGACTTGTGCCCAGACAATTTGGAGAGTAGATTGGTCCTATCCAGGTGTAGTTTTGGCTACTGGGACTACTTGCCAGTCTCATTGGAATGGTTCCCCACTGCTACGTAGGAGGGGGCAAATTCCGATCCACATGCCCAGATACTGCCACCCCTGGTGCCACCCAGTGTCCCCTGGGTTCCAGTGCCTTCGCGTTGGCCGCGACCTAATAGGTGGACACCCTCCACACAACTTCCAGGTCGGGCCCTTCAGGAAGTTAGTGCCCTCCCTGACACATACTACTCGTCACAGGCGGCATGGTGAGCCACCTAATGTCCCCGAGTGTCGGGTCCAATGCCTCTCCCTGTTTAAATCTCGCCCCATATCAACGTGGTCAAGCGGTGTGGCTATCTTTCTGGCGCTGAAGCACTGCGTTACTCTGACTAGAGAGAAAGTGGTCCTGGTCCAATGCGACACCATGACGGTAATGATACCCTCCCGACAATGAGGGGAAAGGATCCCGATTCATTCAAGGAGAGACAGCAAACTCCTATTTATGGAGCCAAGGCCCCTGGGCTGTGGGTCGGGCAAATGGTGGTGGATTGGTCATGATCATTGACTACGCATTCCCCCCCCCCCCCATTGTGATGACATCGAGAGTCCTCGTCTGGTCTTTTGGTGGCCTCCATGGGGCTGGCTCGGCTCTGGTTACCCACGGATTCTAGAGTTGCTAGTCAGGACTTGTGTTATTTACTACCCCTCGCGTGTGGGATCTAGTAATAGGTCCTCCAGCCGCTCGTTCATCCCAGAGTGTACCATCCGCGTTTCTCTCAAACTGACTGTCTGGTACATTTCCGCCAATCCAACTCAGGTGGGAATTTCTTAACAGGCTTCGCGCTTACGCTCGGTTGCAAGGCATAAGTCCACTAGATAGTCGTAGATTCTCAACTCCATTGGTTGAGTCTCCTTCATAAGCCCTGCAGTATGCTCTAGGTACCCCTTTAGTGTCCTAACCGGCACCAAAATTTCCTGTACCCATCGTGCAGCTAAGGCCACGTCCGGGAGAAACGTTGGGCATAGCACAAAAGACAGGGTCAGTTCTTTTGCGAGAAAAACCCATCATGGAGGTGGACACGCCCATCCTTGAACCACACGCAAGTGGGCTCTCATCAATGGACCTCATGTATTTCGACCACCGAAAATGCGTTACCTAGAACAAACGAGGAGACTAGCCTTTTCTAGTTGGCTCAAATTCCTCAGATGCTAAGAACTAGTGACATGCACTGGTGGCAGGTCCCCCTACCCAGAAATGAGGAACAAACAGGTTGCCGTAAACCTGCCCTTCAGCAGATTCGCGAGGATCAGGCATTAGAGACAACTGTGCCACACTGAAGACCCGATGGAGCGGCCCAATCGCGGTGCCTCTTTGGACGCCCAGCCCTCGTGAAAGATTTTATTAGGAACTCCTCGCTCTGCCATACAGATGCAGAGAGCTGATCGATCTCTCGATTGGCACACCGTCTCTAGAACGCAAATTACATCGCCATCCTTAGCGCCACGGCCCAAAAACATCAAATTCGGTTGGTCGGCTCTTGGATTAAGTCCCATGATGTGCGCGCTCACACCTCCTCTTTGTCCTTTTACAAGGCTTCCTCGATTCAGATAACCTTACACATAGGCTGGAGTTCCGCACCTACGTTTTCAGATTTAATCTCCGAGACTTCTCGTGCAGAGAGGAGATATTGCTACTTTATCACTATGTGCTGGTAAAAGTAGTCAAGTCTCTCGTGCGAGGCGGACATACGCTATTAATGGTGGCATACCTTCCCTTTCCTTCTTCCACCGCCTGAGACTACCATGAATACTGTCAAAAGGTCACGGATTGGGAGGGTAACTATCAAGAGTGTAGTGTAGGTTGTATGTCCTTCTTAGAAGTCAGGGGGGTACATTAGCGTTTGAATCCTACCCTCCACAACCTAACAACCCACTCAGAATGTTTTTTCTCATCCACAAGAAGGTCTCGGGAAGGTTTTTAGTAGCCGGGGAGGGGAGGAGAGGGGTAAGGGGGAAAATGGGTATGGGGGGTTTTGTGAGGGAATTGTGGATTGTGGATGGGAAGCCGGGGAAGGGCAGGGGAATGATGAGGGCAATGGGGAAACCAAGCGTGCATAGCATCTGCAAAAGAATCACCTGCAGAAATAACTGAAATAAAGGATAATATTTCCCGAAAAATAATGACCAAACTGAGGAAATGTTACATAATAAATAAATACCAGGAATAATAGCAGAAGCATGTTTATAACATAAGATAATGTCATATTTGATTTTAATACATTAGAATACTCTAATTAATGAATGCATGCCGGAGAATTAATAAATGATTAACGATAGACCCATTTACCTTGTTTACTTGTTGAGTCGGTCACGTGACCCGGACGTTGCTGCTCGCAGGCACATTACGGTCACGTATAACGCTGTATAGTATCGGTGCAGTTTAATTTATTATCGTCAAACAACCCGTTTGAATTTCCTCACCAGAATATGTTCTAATAAATTATATTTACTGCCTGCATAATCACAAGCCAGACAGTTTTTGTTCGTGGTCTAATCGCAGGACTCCAACAGGCGAAAATCGACTGCTTTTTACCCTATTCTCATTGGGGGGCCTATAGCTCAAAAAGATTGATCCAATTTCTACAAATGTATACATTTTATAAGAACATATTATAAGGATTGTAAATCTGCAAAGTTTGAATGTATATTCACAGGGTGTATGATCAAATATACAAGGGTGGAACGACAAAAAAGTACATAATAAAGAATCATTTCTTTTAACACTGCATTATTTCCTGACATTATGAAAATGAAAAAAAAAATAATATTCATATTGATTGGAATGCATGTACTAATAAATCCCTTTCAGGCAATGTTTTATTTGTAGCACATTAGAATAGGCCAAAATAAAAAGGATTGAATTTGAATGCATTTTCCCTTAACTTAACAAGTTTGAGCTAAAATAGCATTCATTATTACATGTTTGTTGTAAGGATCATCTTGAATTTTCATTTTGTATCAATACATGTATTAATTAAGTGCAACAGAAATATAGAGGGTGGTCAAAATGCGCTGATATCAACCTCCCTTGGACACTACTGATATGTGACCTTGAAGATCAACTAGCTGAATAATTATTAAAACAAATGTGTTGAATTTCTAATTCTAATCAGACCAGTGTTGCAGACGTAGCTTATAGATGTGTGAACAAAAAAATAGAAACACAAAAGGCAGTGTTGCAGGCTCAATGTTGGATGCAGTTAATGTGAAGGATATGAGCAAAGAAACAACTGTCACTGGATGAGTGAGTGATAAGACTTAAGTTCTACAATGGAGCTCATATTGGAAGCTTTATACAGTATTTTTTGATGAATAGGCCATTGAATTTGAATTTGGAACTGATCCTTCTCTTCAACTTTCACTCATGACAAGATGATTGGTGAGTAGGGCCCCTCTAAATTACATTTTGGTTATTAGTTTTTCGTGTCAGTTACCAAGCCTAGTCATAGCTAGGTCTGGTCTTGGCCTTGGGTATAGGGCCCTATCACTATCATGCAGGAGTAGGAACGAGGGAACTCTAAAATAGAAAATAAAATGTCACGACGGAGTCAGTTTGACCAATCGTGAACAAAGATACATTTCGGTATAGAAAACGAATATTGACTGGCCTTATATCGGGTGATGAATGGAGATTATCGCTCCCGTTGTTTGGCCAGCATACCTGGCCTATCTAATGTAGGCTACTAATGCCTGGCCTACTAGCTATGTAGGTCCTAGCATACTATGTAGGCTATAGCATACTATGTAGGCCTAGCATACGTGGCCTACTACGGACGGCCTCGGGTGATAGTTATGTTAAGCCATGGATGCAACCGGGAAGCGAAATCTCCATCATCTACAACCCTCATGACCCATCACATTTAAATTTAGTTGTTTTAAATATTTAATCACTGTCGATTTTGGACTTGTACATAAATGTTTGAAGTAAACAGTTCTAATCAAGAAAAAACCCGTACATGTTATGTACGTACCGCCGCTGTAGTGCCTACACGTGCAGTTGCGTGGTATAAAGAATCTGTCCAGACTTTGGAGACACACCCAGGCATCCTTCACTGTGCGTCAATTTGGCTTCTGCCGCCGCGTGACCAGGGCACGGATGAAACGAAACTGGGAGTTAGGAACTTGGTAAAAGAAAGCACTTTCTTCACATTACCTGATACAGAAGTAATTATTATATCATCAAGGGATCTTATGCTTTTCGAGACTCGTGCGTGACTGGGCTTGGTGTGTGGATAAGGTAAGATACATGTCGCTGTGCATCGATGGCAATCTTTTTTTTGTTATCTTCCGACACAGAATTTAACTCATAAGGATCGGGTAATTGTTCCTCATATTTTGTTTTTCATCGCTCCAAGTTACTCTCTGGCGATTTGTTTTTCAGATAAATCTTTAACATATTTACATTTCGTTCCATCTTCACCGATAACTATCTTGAAGACAAAAGTTCTCGAAAACTTCCACCACAGGTAGATGCTGAGATTTACAACACGCCGTCAAGCACTGTTTACTATTCTGGCGACAGCTGTGACCTCGAAATGTTTTTGCCGCAGCGTATTTATACAATTGAGGCTGACGTCAGTTTCACTGGTCTATAAATTCCAACTTACCTTTATGAATAGGTAATTGAATTATATTAATAAATTACTAACATAACAAGAAGGGAAGGGAAGACGAAAGGGAAGAAGGGGAGGGGAAGGTAAGTGAAGGGGGAGGGAATGGAGGGAAAGTGGAGGGGAGGGGGAAGGGGAAGTGGAAGGCGAAGGGGAATGGGACGGGTGGAAGTTCAAATTACTTGTTTACGTGTGAAGAGGAGGGTGATTGTAGGGGAGTAGTTCGTTCTTTCTCTTTGCTTATTTTATTTTTTATTTTCGTTTATTTTTTATCTTCCCTCTTTTCTGTTAATGTGAATGGCGGTATAGTTATTTATGCTTGATTAATTTGGGAATGTGATTGATAGTGTAGTAATTGAAATTTTTTCCTGTAAAATATTCCACACAATTCAATTACACAACACAATTTTCTTTTCAAACCCTAATCATTTCTTTTTTTCAGACTTTTTATTGTTTCATCATCACCTTTCATTCATCAATAATATTTGGTAATTGCACAACTTGCAGTTCCATATGCTACACAGTAAGTTCATCCCAACATTTAGGATGTCTGTAACGCGCCAATTAGCGTAATTATGACTGTGGCATAATTTGTCGATGCTACTATCACACAATTTTTAATAAAATATACTCCCCGCCTAAAAAATCCGAACGATTTTGAAACGCGCTCAAACTTGCTTTCAAATGAACGCGCCAAGCCAGCTGGATAAATCTCTCAAACTTCCACATCATTCTTCGTTATCAATGCATTACGGACACAGGTCAATAAGCAAACACATTACGCGAACAACGCTCCTGGCATTTATTATTATAATTCACCTACATACCTAACCACCTTTTTAATACAGTAATTTATATCGTTCGGATTTTTTAGGCGGGGAGTATATATTAAGATTTTTCTTTCAAATACAAGAAATATTCACAAGTTGCATTGATTTCGCATTGAATTAGTACGGTGACCTCTGGCATGTTCTGCCCTCCACAAAATGGCCGCTGGGGAAGTTCCGGTTGTTTCAATCGCCGACTATTCAATTACGTGCGAGGCAGCTATCCATGTGAAACGGTACGGGATTGAGAAATTGTGCTAAGTTTATAAATAATAATATTATGACAAGTATATAGTAAAATGAGTAGTAGTAATTCCATTCATAAACCTTGCCGCGCTCAGTATGAATTATTGATGAGCAGTAACACGACCTGTGGATGGGCCGATATATTATAGCCAATCAGAGCATCGCCCACGCGTGATCAATCTTTACCGCTCAAGCATGCGGTTTCATCATCTCGTCCATTAGTATCCTGGCCGTCAACAGGTGAGGAACGCTACTGTATGTAGAAGAGAACAATCCACCATTTTACAGAAGAAAATACATTGGAACGGGCAAGTGTTTTATTACGTTAGGCAGGCTATAATCAAGCAAGCGATTAGGTTTCGTAAATCAGTTATGTTTACGTATGATAGGGAAGACGAGAGATGAGTGGTTATTTCGTTTCATTTTGTTGTGCAAATGTATCAAATGTGACTGAATTGTTGTATTTTACATGCTTACTTTTATACGGAAGTCATTCAAATCTTGGCCTTGTAAAGTCAGCTTTAGACATAGTTTTTGTCGCTAATCGAATGTGGTGTCAAGTTCATTGATTATTTATTTGATGTAAATATGAAATTTGCCGTGTAAAATGTATGTCATGACTGTCAGCAGAAGCGAAGATTGAGCAAGAATCTTTACGTTAAAATCATTGACATTTTTCATGATTTAATTAATTATCCATCCATTTATTTCCAAAATAATTATTCCATGCAATTTCCACAATAATGGAGGATGATTTGGTATACCTCTCGTCTTCTAGATCATCTTAGGTTGTGCGCTGAAACAGAGAAAGCGATTCGATAACCTGACAAAATTTCTTGTTGTCGCGTATAAGCCATGTCGCACAGTGAAGCGAAGCTCCTATGTAATTGCATAGTACCGTGTTGTTGTCGTTTGCTGCGGGGTTTGCTGATTTCAGTCTGAGATACTGCGGTTGTTTCACTCCAAATTTGAAGTAAATATTGCTTTATGATCAAAAACTAGTTCATAATTAAAACCGCAGGAGTGTGTAAATCATTTTGGAATGTATGTTTTCAGTAGAAACCTATGATTATGCTTATGCTGGCGAGATAGAAAATCCAGATCATATTTTTTTTTGTGTGTGTGAACGGCAACATTGCGTATGCTCGTATATGGTAGTACTGTGTGTGATTGTGTAGCTCCTCCATTTTGTACTTCTTCCTCATTGCTTGGGCTTTCTGCGCAAGCGCGGTAGCCGTCATCAATGGATTAATACAACGATGTATGCCCGCTCATGCAAAAGACTAGACTGGCGGGTTATTAGATAAATGATCAAATTGCGCGGTACAAAATATATTGGCGCATTTAAGGAACTTCAATGGAGATTTTATGGAGATAATTTTTTACAGTTGATAGTGAGTTATTTCAAATACTTCGTCATTAAATTAATGGCGTGATACATGCTGGCGCAGAATGGTTTAGTTGTGCTTATATTATTTGTAAATGTAGGCTGGCTGTAACTCACATCATGGCGAATGGTGACATGAACGTAGGGGGATTGGTGGTGTGAGAAAATAAAAATATAATACAGCCTTGTAAAACTAGTTAATATTATGTACTAACTAACGTTTATTTCAGCGAAGAGGGGGTCAGATGAGATTTTGGTGGGTTCCATACAGACATGTGTGCCACATCCAAATGTCACAAGTAAAATGTGTCACATCCAATGAAACAAATTAAAAGGTCCCATCCAAATGTCACAAAATAAAAGTGTCACATCAAAAGTCACAATATGTCACAAATTATAATTGTCACCATTAGTGTCACAATGAATATATGTGACAAGCATGCAAAAAGGGGGGCAGGCCACCTCCCGGTGTGATCGGCGTTTGTCTTGTTGGTGAGGGGCTTGCCTTCAATAAAAGTATGTGACAAATCATTGTAAAAAGGCGGGCACCTAACGGTAGTGATCGGCGTCTTGTTGTTGAGGGCTGGCCTTCAATAAATATTATGTGACAATGCATGCAAAAAAGGAAGGCAACTCACGGTAGTGATCGGCGTCTTGTTGGAGGATGAAGGGCTTGGCCTTCAATGAAGATTATGTGACAGATCATGCAAAAAGGCAGGCACTCACGGTGTGATCGGCCGTCTTGTTGGTTGAGGGCTTGGCCTTATAAAATATATTGGACAAGCATGCGAAAAAGGCAGGCACCCAACGGTAGTGATCGGCGTCCTGTTGGATGTGAGGGCTTGGCCTTCATGAATATTATGTGACAGATCATGCAAAAAGGCAGGCACCTCACCGGGTAGGATCGGCGTTGTGGTGAGGCTTGGCTCAATGGAAATTATTGTACAAATCATGCAAAAAGGCATGCACCTCACTGTAGTGATCGGGCCGTCTCGTTGGAGGTGAGGGTTTAGCCTTCAATAAATATAAAATGTGACATGAGCATCATATGGAGTTGAGCAACCATGGGACGATGAACATCGGGTGGCTACGAATAATGTGTGGCGGACGAATGTCACGAAGAAGCAATGTTTTGTGTTGGAACCCACTGGTGTCTCCTTTTAAATTTTATTATATACTATGCGGTGTAAAACGTTATTATCAAACCATGGTGTAAATACAAACATATGGACCCTAGGTGTCATATGGGTTGTAATTTACGATTGCCGGCCAGTGCCTAGAGGGGGGAACCTCTTCCCAAAAAGTGTTTTCCTATTTGTTGTGTAACCGCGATATCATAAGCACGGTTGATAAAAGGAAAGGAGGAACTTCAGAGGCGAGCGGAGCTAGCCGAGATGGATCGTCAACGATTATTTAGAAGAGAGTGAGGCCAGAGCCCCCCCGCGAGTCCGAGGTGTGTGGAAAAGCAATGGTTCCACATTAGCGAGTTGAGGGCTTATGAGGGGATGAGGGAATAGACACGACCAGCATGGTGAGTGGGACACCCAAGCTGCAGGAGGGAAGATTTGCAAAGTCGAGAAGAGTGAGGTTCGGCCATCTTTACCACGCCTTGGAGCCGGGTCACCCGGAGCCGAGGAGCGTTGCCGCGTTATGGGTGCGGGGAGACTTGGTCGCTGCACTTCCACGTATGGACAAGAGGGATAAGTGTTGTTCGGCCAGGGCCGAGCGTCCGCTCCACACATCGCTACCGCTGCCGCGAGATATGTACCACCCCACTTTAGGGGGGAGAAAAGGGCTAGGGATGGTCAGCGTGAGGGTCATCACTCAGTTATGATGGCCTCAGAACGGGCGATGATGGTACTGATTCAGCGGAGCCACTTCCATTAAAGCTTGTAAAGGGGTGAGAAGCGCAGAGGAATTCGAGGAGGAATATGCATCCAAGCCTAAGAATGATAGGAAGGCTTTGAAATACGATGGGAAAACCCCCTGGAGGGACTTCCGTGTGCATTTTTGAGGCTTTGTCGGAGTATAATAAGTGGACGGACGAGGAGGCGACATTTCAGTTATTTACACTTTGTCAGGGGATGCCCTCATCGGGCCCTGACTATTATGATGTTTGAGCCTAGGAGTGGACATACAAGGGATTGATGGAGGTGATGACAAAGGAATTCGGACCAGGAGTGTGCCGAGAATTACTTTCAGGAGTTGCACAACGTAAAGCAAAACCAAGGGAGGTCTTCAGAGTCTTTTGGGATGGACATCAAGAGATTAACGAAACGGCACTGGCCTTCCCAGGAACTGAAAAGAAAGGGAAGGACAGGTTGGTAAGAGGATACCTTTAAGGATGCTATAGCTGACCCAGTTATTCCGTAAAATCTGTTCAAGCTAAGCAAAGCTAGGCCCTGAGACGCAAGGAAGGCGTCGAGAGTCTCAAGCTTTAGAGTCATTCCTCCGTAGTGAAAATTCCTCAAAGGGCCGGGGTAAGATGTGTACACTAGAAGGGTGGAAGCCGAGCCCAAGTCGGACATAATGTGGCCCATCTGAGGCTAATGATTGATGCTCAGGCGGAGGGCGCTTATGTGGAACAGGTTAAGCGCACAATACACGAAGGGGGCATTTGGAGCAAAGGACCGGAGCAGCCTATGTGGTACCCACACTGGGTTCCCAAGGCCAACACAGAGTAGGTGGCCGCAAGGACGCAGCAACTTACCATCTGAGCACCCGCCATCTCCGCCGAGAGTATTGGGCGTGTACCCTTTGTCAGAAACCGGACATCTCGCTCGCCCGAGCTTGTGACTTGAGGATACGAATGGCCCGCGAGGGTGGAGGACCATCATTGTGTTAACCGTGCGGGAAACCAGGACACCTAGCGCGGAACTGCAGACATCAGAGAGTTGTGTGCTTTTTATGCCCAACAGAGGGGCCATTTTGCATCATGCCCGAATTATTCGGGAAACGAGAGCGGGCTGACCCAAAGGGCCATGGGAGAGCCGACAGGGGGCCCAACACAGGATTAGAGAGGTGGTGGTTGTCGGGTGGGGGAGATAAAATAAGCAAAAATTTATAAAGGTGTGGGGATTTGTTGAATGGAAACCATTAAAGTAAAACACGACAAAGGGGAAAGGGGTGGTTAGTAACAGTCGAGGCGGAGAGACGGTGACCGAAGGGGGAATTAATGACTTACTCGATTCAGAGTGTGGTAAGGAGATGGAGACTGCGGCAACTGTGATAAATCTGAATGACGTCGAGCTGGTGGTGGAGGCCGGTGACACTATGAGCTCGAAGCTGACAGATTTTTATGTTCCATCCATCGTCCAGTGTGAGGAATGTTGCTTTCTTTTGGATACTGGTTCCGCTGCTACCATCTTGACTAATAATCAATACACCTTATTCCGTCCGAGAAACGACCTAAATTGAAATCGGCTAATAAACGGTTACAAGCGATGGGAAGGGAGTTAAGGTGTGGGGAGTGGCTTCGATGGAAATAAGGGGAGGGAATGGTTGCCAGACATTGAAGGTGATTGTTGCAGATTTTAAACATGGAATGTTGGGAATGGATTTTCTGCTGAGGTCGGGGCGACGTTGGACTTGGCCGACTCAGCTCAACGTAAAGTGGTGGTACAGTCATGGTCAGTCCGCCGCCGAGAGGAAGCCTTTCCATTAAAAGGCGGTTTGCCGTCGAGGATACTACCGGCCAGCGGGACATAGGTGTTTTTGGGTCGGCACTGTTATCCAGGCGTAACGGAGGGGTCGCATTGTTTTTGTTTTGTCTGATTGAGGCGCTGGCTGCATGGCAGGCCCTTTGAAGGAGAGTGGATTGTTGGTAGCACGAAGTGTTTGCAAGCTAAGAGGGTTGTCCCCATCACGCTGACTAACGTCGGAGAATTCCCTCGCGAAGTTAAATGAGGTACCACTTTGGCTACGGTAACATTTTTTAGTGGCAGAGAGTGATGTATATGAAACCCGTCCAGTTAAGTTCGAGAAGGAGAGGTGAAGTACCAGACGACCTTGCAGGGTGATAGAGCGGAGTACCGCACATCTCGACGGGGAAGTCAAGCAGAAAGTAGCAAAGTTGCTGAGTGAATACCAAGACGTGTTCTCCAGTGGAGATTTGGGACATGGAGGACTACATGGGTGAAGCATGGCATTGACACCGGAGGTGCTCGGCCCATTCGACAAGCCTTAAAGCGATCGTCCCCACAACAGAGGGAAGAGACAGAAGGACAGGTGAGCGAATTGCTTGAAAAAGGGGTTATACAGTCCTTCGGCAGTTCTTGGTCGAGCCGTCAGTGGTGCTGGTGTCCAAGAAGGATGGTACCAAGCGGTTGTGCCTGGACTTAGAAATTAAATGAGGTTACTGTCAATGATGCGTACCCTTTGCCGCGGGTTGCCGACTCGTTAGACGCGCTTGGTGGTGCGAAAAGTATTTTTCAACTCTGGACATAGCTTTCCGGATAACTGGCAAGTTGAAGAAATGGATGATGATGCTCGTAAAATACTCTGCTGCTCCACCACACGCGAACTGTATGCTTGGAACGCTCCTACAATTTGGCCTCTGCAATGCGCCCTCAACGTTTGAAAGATTGATGGATAGAGAGTTGGCTGGATAGAGATGGGAGACGCTCCTTGTTTATTTTAGACGACGTGAGTGTGTTCGGTAGCACCGTGTCGGAGTCCGTAGATCGGGTAGAGGAGGTTTTGCAGAGGTTCCGAGGAGCCGGGTTGAAACTAAGCCCCAAGTGGCACCTATTTCAAAAGGAGTGACGTATTTGGGCCACGTATGTATCGGAAAGGGTATCCATACGGATCCATCCAAGATAGAAGCAGTTCGGGATTGTGGCCGACGCCAACGACGCCCACGCAGTGCGTATTCTTGGGACTGCGTCGTACTAATCGGGTTCGGTTAATTCCTGGATTTGCTGAGATCGCGAACCCCTCTCCATCGCTACAGAGAAGACATTGGTGTTGAATGACGAGCGAATGGGACGATGCGTTCAACACGTGAAAGAGTTGCTGATCTTGCTCCAATTTTGGTACCTCCCGCGGCCAGAGGGCCAATTCATCTTGGACACTGACTCCAGCAAATTGCAAATAGGGGCGTACTGTCCAACAATGCAGGATGGCGAGGGAGGGTTATAGCTTGAATGGCAGCAAGGCCATAGTGTCCCGGACCAAGCGAAACACTGTGTACGAGAAAAGAGCTTCTTGCTGTGGTTTTGTAGCAGGGTGAAGTTGAGGACCGACCCAAGGGTCGCTAAGGTGGTTTGCAACTTCAAGAATTCCGAGGGCCAGCTGGCGAGATGGCTTGAGTGGGCTGTCGCAGTTTTCATTTTCAACATCGACTTGGAGTACAGACCGGGAAGAAACGTCAT
Source organism: Ophioderma brevispina (assembly GCA_023653785.1). Classification (NCBI taxonomy): domain Eukaryota; kingdom Metazoa; phylum Echinodermata; class Ophiuroidea; order Amphilepidida; family Ophiodermatidae; genus Ophioderma; species Ophioderma brevispina. Next base: position 55,709 of record JAMKCH010006667.1, on the reverse strand, counting down.
TCTAACGCAGAGACGGCTATCAAGAATAACCTGTAGACAGTGTGGGCGGAGGAGGCTAAGAATACCCAAAACGAGGAGGCCGAGCCAGGATAGAAGTAAAGGAAATCCAGATGACGTGTGATAGCGGGTGCCAAACCGAACGGGCTAGAAGTGATGGACGGGGAAGGTATTAGAATGTCCTGGTTGGAATGTCGTGGAGTCTGAGTGGATTGATGGCCAAGCATCAGTTCTGCGGAGCGTGGGGCTCGGTGTCAGAGTTCGGGACACAATGATCGACCAACCTGGAGCGGATAGAAACCATGACCACGTAGTGGTTGAAGTTCATAATGTGACTATAGACCCGGAGATCACACTATAGATGATACGTGAGGCGCGTGTGGGGCGGATGGAGACAATGGCTCTGTTTCTGAGGCGAAAGGAGGCTGGAGAGGGTAGGCCCCCGTGGAAAGATGTACCTGCCTTGTCGTCTGCATTGAAGACTTATTGGGCCAGTGGGACATGTTGGCAGTAAGTGTAGTCATCCTTGTGATAGATGGGAGAATGGAGATAGGAAGACTATTAAGTGGCTGGGTCGTGCTACCAAGGACAATGCGAAAGCGAGTGCTAGATGAACTGCATGCATCGAATGCAGGAGCGCCCCCTGGGTCGGAACAATACCCTACCAAAGGTTCGAGAGAGGTACTATTGGGTGGGGATGAGTGCCGACGTGAGGTCATATCTACGATGTGTGAAGCTTGCGCGAGGAGGAGGGCCACCAAAACGTCACCGAGCCCCCACTTCAACATTACAAAGTAGTAGCTCCCTCTTGAACGGGTAGCATTGGATGTGTTTGGGGGCCCTTCTGACCGAGACGGATAATGGGAATGCATATAGGCTTAGTCGTTGGGCGATTTACTGGAACCGTGGGTTTGGATGGAAGCATAGTGCCATAAGAGACAATGTGCCGAGACGGTTGCAGCGAAGTGGGTGGATGAGTTCGTCTGTAGGTTTGGAATTCCAAAGAACTCAATTCCGACCAGGGCCGTACCTTCGAGTCGAAGGTGTTCCAAGAGATGTGTCGGATATTGGGGATTGAGAAGACCCGTAAGACTCCGTACAACTCCAAGTCGGATGGCCTTGTGGAGCGTTACAATCGGACAGTAGCCAATGCTGTATCACTCATTATTCAACCGTTCCAGAATCAGAAGGACGGGGACCAGTATCTCTCATATGTGGGCTTCGCTTATCGTTCAAGTGTTGGATCTTACGCCTGGCGATAGCGTGAGCAAATCCACATGGCTTGATGGTTCTGGGTACAAGCCACCCACGGAGTGCTCCGTTGGTCTTAGGGAGTTGGTCGCTATCTGAAGGATTCCGGACGCTACTGATAGTTGGGAGCTTTGCTGATTGGATCAGATGTTGCGGGAAAAGCCTTGGGGTAATAAGGGAGTCATTCTAGTTGGATATCCTCCAGGACTTAAACGCTGTGTAATATCTGCTAGCAAAGTGTCATCTGCAGTGGCCGTAAATTATAGCGGTTCCTGAAGGTTCGAGCGGACCGGCTACCGAGGATGAGGGGGGCCGAAACAGGGGTGCCACCAGACCAGAGAGCTGATGGATCATGACGGATGATGCCTCCAGCCCTATTTAAGGGTCACGAAGGTTGTCGGGTAGATATCTACCTGGTGTTGTATCGCACAAGCTGTTCCTTGTTTCTGTTCCACTGCGCAGTACAGACTCGTGTGATTTATAGCCTCCTAGAAGATCGATGTCTACGAAAGAATGCCTGGATAAAAGGCTCCACAGATGATACAGTACAGGTGCCAAGGTCGATTCACCAAGCCTCGTAATACTCGGATGTATGTTACGTACCTGGGGGTTAGTGGCGCAATTACACACACTATTGGAGCGGAAGGGTTGGCAACGGACGGTGAAGAGGCTGTCCACGGTGGGGCGTGCTGCAGGGCCGAAAAAGAGTAGTCGCAAAGATGACAGTGAACGGGTGAGATCAACCAGATCAACGAGATGACACACCTGACTGGAGCGATACGATGACAACACCTGACTGGGGAGATTGCGATGACAACACCTGACTGGGAGATGCGATGACAACACCTACTGGAGCGATTACTAACTAGACGGGGGCGGTTGCTACACTATGAAGAGTAGCTTTAGGGTAGGTTTAAGATTAGTAGGGGTAGTTTCAGAATTGTGTAATGAGTATACCAGCGCATATTTTGCAATCCCGTTTTAAAAGCTTTTCGCCATGTGTGCGGGGACGGCACAATCTGGGAGGGGGCTGTGAAATCGGGATGAGAAATTGTCTAAGTTGTATAAATAAATATTAGACAAGTAGTAAAATGTGTAATAGTAATTCCATTCATAAACCTTGCCGCGCTCAGTATGAATTATTAATGAGCAGTAAACACGACCTGTGGATGGGCCGACATATTTTATAGGGCCAATCAGAGCATCGCCCAAGCGCTGATCAATCTTTACCGTCAAGGCGTTGCGGTTCATCATCGTCCATAGTATCCTGGCCGTCAAAAGGTGAGCGAACGCTTACTGTATGTAGAAGAAAACAATCACCATTTTACAGAAGAAAATACATTGAACGGGGCAAGTGTTTTTTAAGTTAGAGCAGGCTATAATCAAGCAAGCGATTAGGTTTCGTAAATCAGTTATGCTTTAAGTATGATAGGGAAGACGAGAGATGAGTGTTTATTTCGTTTCATTTTGTTGCGACGTGCAAATGAGTCAAATTTGAATGGATTGTTTTTTTTGGATTTTACATGCTGCCTTTTATATCGGAAAGTCATTCAATCTTGGCCTTGTGAAGTCAGCTTAGATGTTCATAGTTTTTGTCGCTATTTTAATCTGAATGTGTGGTGTCAAGTCATTGATGATTTATTTGATTTGGTAAATATGAAATTTGCGTTTGTTGTTTGTAAAAAGGTGTCATTGACTGTCAGCAGAAGAAGCGAAGATTGATGTCAGAATCGTTACGTTAAAATCATGGAATTGTTCATGATTAAGTAATTAATCCATGCAGTTATTTCAAAATAATTATTCCATGCAATTCCCACAATAATGGGGGATGATTGGTATACCTCTCGTCTTCTAGATCATCTTAGGTTGTGCGATGAAACAGAGGAGGAAAGCGAATTCGATAAACCTGACAAATTTCTTGGTTGTTCGCGTATAAGCCATGTCGCACAGGGAAGATAAGTCTAGTAGATTGCATAGTACAGTAGAAATATAGAAAAATTCAGATCATATTTTTTTGGTGTGTGTCGTGAAACGGGCAACATTGCGTGATAGTGTATTGGTAGGACTGGTGCTGTGTGGATCGTGTAGCTCCCCATTTGATACTTCGTCCTCATCTTGCTTGGGCTTTCTGCCCAAGCGCGGTAGCCTTCATCAATTGATTAATAAACGCTGTATGCCCCGCTCATGCAAAGACTAGACTGTCGGGTTATTTAGATTAAATTGATCAATATGCGCGGGTACAAAATATATTGGCGCATTTAAGGAACTCACTGGAGATTTATGGAGATTAAAATTGTACAAGTTGATAGTGAGTTATTTCAAATTACTTCGTCATTAAATTAATGGCGTGATACATGCTGGCGCAGAGAATTGTGTGTAGTTGTGCTTATATTATTATGTAATGTAGGCTGGCTGATACTCAACTCATAGCCGAATGTGACATGAACGTAGGGGGGGTTGTGTGAGAAAATAAAATAACTACAGCCATGTTTAAACTAGTTCATTATTAGGTCTACCACGTTTATTTAAGCGAAGACGGTAATAAGTTGAGATTTTGGTGGGTTCAATACCAGACATGTGTCACATCCATAATGTCATAATTAAAATGTGTCACATGCCAATGTAACCAAATTAAAATGTTTGTAACCTCCAAATGTCACAAATTAAAATGTGTCACATCCAAATGTCACAAATCAACTGTGTCCCATCCATGTCACACAATAGTAAAAATGTGTCACACCAAATGTCACAATATGGCACAAAATTATAAGTACCATATACAAGTGACAATGAATTATATGTGACCATGCAGCAAAAAGGCAGGCCACCTCACGGTAGTGATCGGGGTCTTGTTGGTGAGGGCTTGGCCTTCAATAAAGTATGTGACAAAATCATGCAAAAAGGCAGGCACCTCACCGGTAGTGTCGGCCCGTTTGTTGGTGAGGTCTTGCCTTCAAAGATACTATTAGTGACAATGCATTGCAAAAAGGCAGGCACCTCACGGTAGGATCGGCACCGTCTGTTGGAGGTGCGGGCTTGGCCTTCAATGAATATATGTGACAGATCAGGCAAAAAGGCAGGCCACATTCACGAGTAGTGATTCGGCTCGTCTTGTTGGTTGAGGGCTTGGCCCTTCAATAAATATTATGTGACAAGCATGGCAAAAAGAAGGCACTAACGTCGTGATCGGCGTCTGGGGAGGGGTGAGGGCTTGGCATTCAATAACATATTATGTTGAAAGGCATGAAAAAAGGCCAGGCAACCTCACCGGTAGTGATCGCCGTCTTGTTGGTGAGGGCTTGGCCTTCAAATAAATATTATGGACCAGACTGCAGGCAAAATGGCAGAAAATCACGGTAGTGATCGGCCGTCTTGTTGGATGTGAGGGCTTGGCCTTCAATGAATATTATATGACAGATCATGCCAAAAAAGGAAGGCACCTCAACGGTAGTGATGGAGTCTTGTTGGTGAGGGGCTTGGCCTTCAATAAATTTATGTGACAATGCATGTCAAAAAAGGCAGGACACCTCACCGTAGGGATCGGCGTCTTGTTGGAGGTGTAGGGTGGCCCTTATGCAAATATGTGACAGTATGCAAAAGGGCAGGCATCTCACGGTAGTGATCGGCGTCTTGTGGTGAGGCGGCTTGGCATTCAAGATATTTATGTGACAAATCATGCATAACAGGCAGGCACTTCGGTTTAGTGATCGGCATCTTGTTGGAGGTAATGGGTTAGCCTTCAATAAAAATATAAGTGACATGAGTATCTATGGAGTTGAGCCAACAATGGGACGATGCAACAGGCGGGTGGGCTACGAATACTGTGTGGCGACGATTTCACGAAGAAGCAATGTTGTCCGTGTTGGAACCCACTGGTGTCTCCTTTTAAAATGTATTAATAATATGAGGTATGGTAAAAGTGATTATCAAACCATGGTGTGTAATACAAAAATCTATGCACCCGGGTGTCATTATGGGTTGTATTTACGATGCCGGGCCAGTGACCGAGAGGGGGAATCCCCCCCCCCTTCTTGGGGCCCAAAAAGTGTTTTCTATTGTGTGTGTAAGATATCAAAAATCTATGTGTGGAAATACAAACATATTGCACCCCAGGTGTCATATGGTGTAATTACGATTGCCGGCCAGTGGCTTAGGGGGGGACCCCCCCTGGCCAAATTTTTAATTCTGAGTGATTAGGATATTTTGGGGAGTGTCCACAAGCACTGTTTTGCCCAGGTTGTGTATGAAGAGTCTAAGCCCATGCATACATTAGTTTTTTTTTTTTTTATATAAATGATGAGTTGGGACAGAATGGCGTAGTTAAGATAATTTGAGAAATTGTAACTTGCAGTATTTAGTAGATTCAACAATCGTGTCACCAGAAGAAAAGTTTTGGACGGCGTCGAATAGTTGGGAGAGGAGACCCGAGAAAAGAAACTATTTGATGGCCGATTCATCTGTTTCATGAACAAACTAAGATAATCGGGCTTTTCATGTTGACATTTTAGAAAGAAGGCAAAGACTTTTGTGGTCGAGAAAAAGTCAGTGACTATACATTGCATTTGAATACATGAAGCAACTTACGATAGTCAGAATCGTTGAGAGAAATGTAGCTTAAATGGCGCTACGTGATTTGAATGTCTTCTATTATAAGATCGGAATGATTTTTCTTGCTTCGGTGCTACATGGTTCAATAGGTTTAAGTGGAATTTTAATTTCCACCCCACTGCACATGCCCCTCATTCAATGCAGACTTCGACGAAGTACTAGAGGCCACGATGGGTGGAATCTACTATAGTATCCTGGCCCTCGCAACAGGTGAGGAACGCAATGTTACCTACATCATCATGTAAATTACAAAGCTGTCAACGTATGGGACCGTAGTTGTAATAAATCTAAGAATTGTGAGCTATATATATGACCGCGTTCTTGTGTCGTTTTTTCACCGGAAAGAAGCATATAACTACCTCAGGTCACACCGCGTCCATAGACGGAGGGTCGCGGAAAACCGGGTCCCGCACACATGTATAAACGTCTAGCCATCTTCCCATTCATCATTATATATTGTCCGTCTTTTGTTAACATGACCACTATTTTTGCGGAAGTGTCATCTAGCTAGCTGGATGACCCTTCCGCAAAAAATAATGGTCATCTAGCTAGCCAGATGATACTTCCGCAAAAAATAATGATCATGGAGAACAAAAGAAATACTATAGGACTTGGTTGTTGTTAGAGAAAACGTCTACCATTGTCTGGGGGAAGGGGAGTCATTTAAATTATTATCGCATGATGGACACCTGCCATGATCGCAACAACTCCCTGTAATTAAGGGAAGTTATTGCGAGACAAACATAAAGGTCTGTCAAGCTGAATGTCACAAGGGGCGTAGTTTATTACCATGGGTGTCGTATAGCTAGGATTGTATTTAGAATGCAACATAAGCTATGGGTGTCGTTTTGGCCCGTATAGCATGATTATGTCAATGGTCTCATTCAGTTAAAAAAGATTAATTCCACATTATAATAATGTAACAGCCATATTAGCCACATTTTTTAAGGGCGCCCCCAATTTTTTAAAATTTGGAGATTTTTAACCGTTGCATTCGGTAACTGGCTAGTAACACTGTACCTGTGAATGTTAAGCTCGAACAATGTCTAGGTGTCACAAACGTATGATGTTGTACTAGAATAATTATTATCGTGGCATCCCGATAATAATTCAAGCTGCTGAAAGCGGACTTCCAATGTGAAATAGCCGGGAAGAAATAGCACCATGTACGTGTATACGCTCATCCATTGGGTGTTTTAATAGTTCGGACAATGTCAAGTTAGAGGTTATTTCTAGAGGTTGGCACTATATTCAATCATGGACGGGACATAAAACGTAGCAGTTCCCGATCTGCCGTTTAAAGGACACTATCAGTGATTTGAAAAATATTTTGAATGCAAGGAATAGCTTCAAAGTGAAGGATTAAGTCTGTAATATTCTCAGAAGTTACCTTTTCCAGCGGTTAGAATGAAGGAAAGGAAAAAGAAGAGGGAAAACGGCACAGTGTTCCAAGATACGATTCTCCATTCAATACCGTGTTGTAGTAAGTGTCCGTTCGGACAGTAATGACTAAAATTCCGATTCTGTCCTATTAGGTTGTTCTGTCTTTTCATGCAGTGTATGTTAGGAGTACAGTACTTGTACGTACATGCTAAAATCTGATTTTGATTGATTTTTTCGTCGATTTGCTGATGTACGCACAAATCACTGATAGTGTCTTTAAGCCAATTGGGATACCAACTTCAATTACAAAAATCGCTTTATTGTGATCAATACGCATTTTTAGCATCTCGTTCGCAGGTGTATAGTTTGCCTAGACAATTACCAACGTCGTTTAACTGTGCAAAATATCAAATTTGAAAATAATTGGGGGCGCTCTTCAAAAAATGTGGCCAATATTGCTTTAACACTCTGGAATCAAGTTTAGAATCAGGTGAGGGAATACCATATTATCGGGGCCTTCTTAATACTAATTTTTGAACAAAAGAACGGGTACTGCATTATTTTTTATTTTTGTAATGAAAATTCACAACGGGACTGTCCCATGACAAATTGACATTTTTAAAAATAGCAATTCGACAAAAAAGTATACATTATCATCACAAAAATCCTATTCTTAACACATAAAAAACGTGACTTTTACGCTAATTTTAGCCTACAAAACGTTAGTACTTAGGGAATGTTTCGCATGATCATGGAATGTCTTTTGGTTCTTAAGCTTTTGGAACACTTTTTTATCCCTAAGTACTGACATGTGTTTACTACAGAATAGTATAGTCACCTTGCAATGCATTGTGGGATTGACTCAAAACACCCTCTGGTTCTTAGGCAAGGATGAATATTTATTCATCTTTTCCTGGAGATGGTCAACGCACACACGTGTTAAAAAGAAAAAATGTACGCTTACCCGGACTCGAACCGGTGTCATAAAATACAGTGTAGGTGTGACTGAGTGTCCAACCACCCATCTAGCCATTGTGTTCTCCATTGAGTGCTGTACGTATCACTGTTATTCACCACTGTACCCAAATGGCCTTGTTTACAAGGTCAAGGTTTATTCCGTACATGTTAATGGTAGCTAGGACACTCTCTCATGGGGAACACTCGGTTTCTTTACACCCGCAACCTCCGTATTATTAGCACGGCACTCTTGCCAATTGAGCTAATAAGTCAGGGTTGGTAGAGGAGCGATAGATATCATCTATAAGTGTTAGGTCCGAAAGGAGCTGAAAGGTGTTAATCGCTTTCCTAGCGGATAGCATCAGAACGGTATGTGACATACGTGACGTAGTTGACATTAATGTAAACTTGTGAGCTATAACAATGGCTATAACCAGGGCCGTAGCCGGGGGGGGGGGTCCGGGGGTGCGACGCATCCACCCACCCTCCAAAAAATGGCAAAGGTCCGCTTCATCGTGCTGAAGTTTGCCGCTTGTTCAAAAGCTGCTGTTTTAAGGGCGTGGTGCATGAATATCCACTAGCAAGTAGTAGTTCATTACTACTACTATGGCATTTGTTTTGCGACGCTGATGTCCTTCGCTGATGTCCGTCTGTTTCTGATGTCCTTCTGTTTTGGCTTTGTTCCCCCCCCCCCCCGGTTTTGAGATTTTGGAAGCGACGGTAAAACAAATTTGGGCAACCGGCGAGCGTAGCGAGCCAAAAAAATTGGTTTGTCGGTACAATACACGTGTCGGTACATTCACAAATCTGTGCCCCCTCGCGAAAGGTCCACTTCTGGCAAATCTGCACCCCCCCCAAAAAAAAATAAATTCCTGGCTACGGGCGTGGCTATAACCGCGCTCGTGTGTCGTTTTCACCATGAGAAGCATAGGGTTCCGTCCACTATAACTTAGCCAGGCCAACCGTTCCATAGATGGAGGTGCGGCCCGCTACAATTGGTGTCAGAAGAAGTGCATTCTTAATTGTGGGAGCGACAGGTGTTACTTGGTGGAGAGACGAAGACAATGACAGAAGGAGGTGAGCGCAGCACCCCTCCATCGCTTGACGGAGAAGGCGGCTACCTTTGAGTGGACAAATCAGTGTGTGGAACCTTTTAGGAGTTTAAAGGAGGCGCTGATCGGCGCACCGATTCTGGCTTAATACCCGCAGTCGAAAGGGCTGTTCGTCATGTGAGTGCAACAAAGTCGTAACTGACATTTTTGGCGAAATTGAGTTATTTATTTAATATGAAAAAGTAGATCATTGCGCTTAATTTGATATACATTTCAGGTGACAGTCTCAATTTATTGCAGAGTTATTAAGCTAAATAGGCCTATTTAGGTGTAAATACGACTTTGTTGCACGACACGGGAAAACTAGTATGTAGATACGACATTTTATTTCTTGTAAAGCGATGGTTTTTAAAAAGGTGTATAAGTAAAAAATCTCCCAAAATATTTTGTGAAAAGAGCAATTTCATTTTTTACCAAATTCATGCTAATTTATGCTAATTTCGGCACAAAAACATTAAAAACATATCAAAAATGTAGTTACGACCTTTTTTGCACTCAATATTACGCTCAGTACTTAAATAATTTACCAATGTAAATGAATACGCATAATATATTTCAGGTATAAGGCTCAATTTATTCAGAGTTAGGCTAATTAGGCCTAATTAGGTGTAGATACGACTTTGTTGCACTCAAAATTGAATTTCACGTGTCGTGCAACAAAGTCGTAACTGGTAGATACGACTTTGTTGCACGACACGGGAAATCATGTGTGTAGTTACGCCATTTTAATTAGCCAATTACTTCTTAATTAGTCGACTTAAGTGGGAAATGAAATATTTCTAATTTTAAAAAAAATACAATTTTATCGTGTGTAAGAATTATTTTCAGAAAAGTTACAAAAGAAGGAAACACAAAAATGCTTCTCCTGTAAAATCATGAAAATGTAGATACGAGTTTGTTGCACTCACATGACGAGTTCATTCTTGACACCGACGACGCCAGTAACTTTGCAATAGGTAGAATACTGTTGCAAGAGCAGGATGGCGAGGGGAGAGTGGTAGCATAGCATATGGTTAAGGGACTACGGTGTGACGAGGAGGGAGTTGTTAGCAATTGTGGTGTTTCTTAAGAAGTATAGCCACTATCTCGGGGAAGTCGAGTGAAGGTGCGGACGGATCACGGCTCGCTGAGATGGTTGTGTAATTTTAAGAACTCAGAAGGTCAACTCGCGCAATGGCTGGAAGTGTTGTCTAGCTTGAATAGAACTATAATATCGACCTGGTACATACATACATACATAATACAAACGGCATTTGATATAGCGCCTTCTCAAAACAAGGTCAAAGCGCTTTACAAAAATAGAGAGTAATTACTATTTAGCCTAAAACATGGTTCATCTAAAACAGCTGCATAATTAAATATCATTTTTTTTTTTTTTTTTTTTTGCAACAAAGTCGTAACTGGTAGATACGACTTTGTTGCACGACACGGGAAATCATGTGTGTAGTTACGCCATTTTAATTAGCCAATTACTTCTTAATTAGTCGACTTAAGTGGGAAATGAAATATTTCTAATTTTAAAAAAAATACAATTTTATCGTGTGTAAGAATTATTTTCAGAAAAGTTACAAAAGAAGGAAACACAAAAATGCTTCTCCTGTAAAATCATGAAAATGTAGATACGAGTTTGTTGCACTCACATGACGAGTTCATTCTTGACACCGACGACGCCAGTAACTTTGCAATAGGTAGAATACTGTTGCAAGAGCAGGATGGCGAGGGGAGAGTGGTAGCATATGGTTAAGGGACTACGGTGTGACGAGGAGGGAGCTGTTAGCAATTGTGGTGTTTCTTAAGAAGTATAGCCACTATCTCGGGGAAGTCGAGTGAAGGTGCGGACGGATCACGGCTCGCTGAGATGGTTGTGTAATTTTAAGAACTAAGAAGGTCAACTCGCGCAATGGCTGGAAGTGTTGTCTAGCTTGAATAGAACTATAATATCGACCTGGTAGGCGCCACCTGAACACCGACGGGAAAATGGAGGCAAAGAATGCCCAGAAGGAGGAAGAACAACGAGGTACAGAGACAGATCAGCAAATAGAACCAGTGTGGATACCTGAGGTCGGGTGCCAGACTGAACACAACGAGGGGCGAGGACGGAGCCCTCCCGGAGGATTACTCTAGAAACCTTGTTGGGGTCACCAGACTTCAAGTGGGTGTAGAACAGGAAATTGACAGCGATATCCAATTAATGGGGTTTCAACCAATGGAAGATGGAGGGTTGGACAATAATATAATGACCTCTGAGAGAGAAGTTATCCTGATAGATCGATGATTCAAGTCCGCTACATGGCTGTGGAGCCCGAAATCACAACTGGAGAGGATATGTACCGTGAGGAACAGTTGAGGGATGAGACGATGGCATTGGCCATGAGGAAGAAGGAAGCAGTAGAGGAGAGACCTCCTTGGCCAGAAAGCTATGCACTAGTTTAGGCCAGGCCTTGAAAACGTATTGGGGCCAGTGGGATACGTTGGCTGTGAAAGAGGGCGTCTTGGTCAAGAGATGGGACGCGATGACGGAAAGTGGTTGGTGGTGTTACCGCTGGAGATGAGGGGAATGGTGTTAGACGAGCTACATGCGTCGAAAGCAGGAGGACATCTAGGGCGGAACAAGAATGTGTATATTCTAGTAGTGGGTGATTATTGGGCACGTTGAATGGAGGCGGGTCAAGACCAATGGCTTAGACAGTCGTGACTATACTGGTTTAATGAGTTTGTTTATTGAGGAAGTTACACTCGGATCAGAGCGGGCCATACCTTTGAATCGAAGGTGTTCCAGGAAATGTGCACAATTTTGGAGACAGACAAGATTCGCACGACCCCGTATAGCCCCAAGATGGATGGCCTGGTGGAGCGTTATAATCGCACCATATAGCACATACTGTATCGTTGATGATCCAGTCATTTCAGAACCAAAGGGATTGGGACCAGTATCTGCCTTATGTAGGATTTGCCTATCGATCTAGTGTGCAAGCAACAACAGGCGAAAGCCCGAACATGATGATGTTTGGTCGCGAGATCAACCTCCCTGGTGTGATCGGTGCAGTCCCAGAAGAAGAGGAGTGTAATACGGACTATGCAGAAGAATTGACGGAGCGTATAAGAGGGATCCACAAAAGAGCTAGACACGCTCTGGAGATCAGCACGAAGAGACAGAACAGAAATTTTGACCGCCTGGTGCATTGACCAGTGTTCAAGAAGCGTCACCTTGTGTGGCTCTGCAATCAACAACGGAAGGTGTGGCTCTCAACGAAGCTAGTTCTACCATGGGAGGGTCCATATTTGGTAGTAACTGCCCTGTCAGATGTTGTTTTCAGAATACAGAAGTCTGCACGTAGGAAGCCGAAGGTGGTCCACGGCAACCGGTTAAAGACGTACGATGGTCCCAAGCTGGTGGGCTGGACTTATCGAGCACCGGGAATAGAGTGTTTAGTAGATTTAGTAGTAGAGAAGGACCCAGCACTACCGGTAGAGGTGGCTAATGAAGTACGGCCACTTGAGGAGGAAGAGAGACTGACAGATAGAGGAAAGGAACAGGTGGGCGAGGCGGCGAAGTCTGATTTCGTCATTGGCCAGCCCGGAGAAGTTATGGACAAGAGGAGGAGTCTGTGGTAGGAGGGACGGTTAGTTCGATCCGTAAGGCTAGAGGACGGCAGCGATATGCCAGAGATCAAGGCAGGCGGGCCCCAGAAGTTAGATGGGCACAGGCATAGGAGGAACCCTAAGCGCAAGCGGCGTAAGCCCGTCAGGTTCCGATAGATACGGTGAGAGCATGGACGAGTTGCAGCTGGCTCTGTGCATGTATATATATACAAGCCACTCGTTGAGTTGCTCAGTTGGCATGGTTGGTCTTAGGGAGTTGGCTTGCTATCTGCAGGTTCCGAATACCACTGATAGTTGGGCGACTCTGCTGATAGGGTCAGATGTTAAGATGGTGCGGGAAAGTCTTAGGGTAAAAAAGGGATGTCCAAAATGGTGGATATCCTCCAGACTGCAGTGCTGTAACTATCTTCTGGCAGAGTTTCAACTGCAGTGACTGTGAATTATAGAGGTTCCTGAAGGTTCGATCGGACCGGCTACCGAGAAGTTAGATGGGCACAGGCATAGGAGGAACCCTAAGCGCAAGCGGCGTAAGCCCGTCAGGTTCCGATAGATACGGTGAGAGCATGGACGAGTTGCAGCTGGCTCTGTGCATGTATATATATACAAGCCACTCGTTGAGTTGCTCAGTTGGCATGGTTGGTCTTAGGGAGTTGGCTTGCTATCTGCAGGTTCCGAATACCACTGATAGTTGGGCGACTCTGCTGATAGGGTCAGATGTTAAGATGGTGCGGGAAAGTCTTAGGGTAAAAAAGGGATGTCCAAAATGGTGGATATCCTCCAGACTGCAGTGCTGTAACTATCTTCTGGCAGAGTTTCAACTGCAGTGACTGTGAATTATAGAGGTTCCTGAAGGTTCGATCTATCTGACGCTACCGAGGACGAGGTGGGCTGGGGGAACCAGACCAGAGAGCTGATGGATAAGGATGATGCATCCAGCCCTGTAAGTCACAAAGTTGTCAGGAGATATCTAGTCTGGGGCTGCATTGGCACAAGCATTGGGTTCGGCTTTCGTAATTATCTTTTTTGCCCAACGTGCTGGTATTTACCTTTGCATATATATTGTGACGTTTGACAATAGGTTTGTTCTTTGCTCATGTTTCTCTAGCACCACGCTAGCACTCATACCGTAGATATCATTTCCGCACCGACGTACATAATAATAATAGCAGAGATTTATATAGCGCCTTATGCTATTGGCTCCAAGCGCTTTCACAAATGGTCGCTGATCACTGTGGCCCAACCATACCATTTCAAGGGATTTCAAGGGATGCAGCAGATCGGGATCAGCGCTTTCCAATATCAGCAAACATACATCGAGATAACCATCGCAGGCGGGACCAGCTTCCCAAATATCGCTGGGTAAATCGGGACCACCAAGCGGTTAGATTCTTGTCCAGGGAAATTACAAGATATCTGAAATCTCACAGGGCTCGAACGCCTCCTCTACGCATGATGAGCATACACTGGAGTCGAGCGCTTACCTGAGCTGATTGAGCTATCCTTGTCCGCCATGAGAAGGTAAAACTTAACTTCGCCCATTGCTATGGGATATCGAATTGTTTTAGACCCTGACTCAAACCGTAGCTCACATTCAAAAATTACTAGCCATTTTGCTTATTATAGTCTATATCGTAATAATATGTTAATAATAATTTAAAAAAACGCTTCTTCTTCTTGCGTATGAAGGCAGCAGCTAAATATTTGGTAACGGTAGAGCCAGCTCACTGTTGATTGTTGGCTTTGAGACAGTCTATGGTCCACCGGTGGACGCCAAAGGTAAATAGTGCATTAGGGCACGCATTGAGAGTGATCCGCAGTCTGGGATGGAGAAACACATTGTCATGCTGGCGATGGCCGCAGCCCCCATCGGTGCTAAGCTGTTGAAGCGACCGACTTCCTGTGCGAATCCGGTTTAAGGTGACGCATTCCTTTCGTGGAAGATTGCTACATGTGTTAGTTTCTGCATATGTGTATGTGAGTGATCTGCAACTCATGTCTGTAGCCAATTCAAGGGTGAGTGGCCCCGTGTCAGGGCTTTACCCCTGTCACCCCAACGGCATTCTGCTTTCTTTTTATCAGTGTATTTTAAGGTTATCTATAAAGTTACTATTTATAAAGTAACTATTCAACCTAGTGTCCATAATGCATGTTGTTCCTCTTTTTCTGATTCGTTTTAATGCTTTTTATACAGACGGGCCGTCAGCCCCGTCCTTGTTCTGTTTCCGATGCTTCTTCTCTTCTTCTTTCTTCTTCTTCTTTCTCTTCTGCAACATTTTCCACCGCGTACTCGCTCACATTATAGTTTTGACGTATCTGGACCATACTCACACCGATGAACCGCTAGGCCATCGCCATTTATGTCATATGACTTTGAGCCCTGTCGGGGTCATCTAGGGGTCACATGGGTCAAAAGTGTCATTATCCCTTTAAAAGTTTCAAGCGCCTACAGTTACAAGCACGTAACTTGACTCATGCATACGAAGTACGTGAGATCCTTCACAAAAGTTAGGGGTTGAGAGGTCATCGGGGGTCATTAGGGGGCACTTTTCTTCCGGTCTTAATTTGAACACTTTTCAAAATAGCCATCTGCTATATCAACGTTGCATGGTCACGTGAACTCAGACATATGAAGCAGCTTGAACCCTACACACGTTGTGCTCGGCCAGGGGGTCCAAAGTCTTACGGGGGAAACCAAAAATAATCCAAAAGTCAAAATTGTTATCTCCAAACCCAACATTGTACAGTGACTTAACTTACAGATAGGCTTTATGTTACCTGTGTATGCAAGGTATTTTTATTTTGAGGTCGAAGTCATTTAAGGTCATTTTTACGGTTTTAAGGTGTTAAACAATAATATCAAGAATTTTTATCTCCAGACTAAAGCCAGTTAGAATTTTTTTATTAACATTGGACAATGCTTTTTGTTGTTTACGAGGTTTTTTTTTGGTAACCGTGCTAATGCGTAAGATGTGAATCAAAGGTCATAGGGGGTCAAAAGGTCAATTTTGTGCAAAAAATGTTAAAATAAGACCAAATCTGGCTTTTCTCAGCCTATAGAGGACAGATAAAGCCCGTTATGACTACAGTGCTGTAACATTAATAGTAGAAGGTCTATGATAGTCGCCGACCCCATGTCAAAGTTCAAGGGTCAAATATCAAAATTACAACAGCTCCCGATTGAACCTGAAATTTGACAGAGAATCCGCGGGATTCGTAATACAGAAAAATTACAGTTGACCCTATTCTTGACCAAGGGGTCACTTATATAGGTGAAAGGTAATCCCTGACATGCTTGGATTGATTTGAACTCACACAATAATATTGATCCTTGTAAAGTTGTAACACGTACATATACATTTAATGACCTTTGGGTGACATATTGGTGAAGTTTACAGGGTCAAGGTCAAGTCACCCTCAGTGGTCATTAAGGGGATCACCATCCATCCCACTAGCCCGTCTTGTAAATTAATCTGTCCCCGGTCTAGTTACAGGACGGCCTCAGGCCGTCTTGTTCTGTTTTTGATGGGTCATTTATGTTACAGGCGGGCCTTCAGGCGCCTTGTTCTTGTTTCGGATGCCGTTCGTTTCTTTCTTCTATTAACACTTTAACATCGTCTATCTTAGTCATTGTTGAACGTATTTTTGACTAAACTTATTATCAAATGAGAACTCGCTGACCCTTCCCCAGTATGTCATATGCATTGACCAACCCCCTGATCTTACCTTTGAACCTGGCCACAGCGTCCAATATGCATTTTTGGGCAAAATTATCTTCTTCACGCAGCATTACGCCGATAATCACCCAAACTGGTTCATAGAAAACCACTGACCCGTGCTTCATATAGGTTGTTCATGGATAAGGAGTCAAAGGTCTTATGGGGTCATTTTTCCGGTTTGAAAGCCAAAAATTGTGAAAAATATTCAAAAAATCGCTGTCCCTATAAATTACGTAGCAGAGTAACGTAATTAGAGCACATGTATTGTTTACTTGCCAGGGAGTGTCGGTGTCCACATTCAGATCAAAGGTCAGAAGGGGTCACTTCCGGTCAAAACCCAAAAATATTCCAAAATTTCAAAAAATTTTTATCTCAAAACTCAAACGTAGTACAGTGACCTAACTTGCGGTTGCATTCATATTACTGGTTTTGCAAGGTATTTTTATTTTGGAGGTCAAAGTCATTTAGGGTCATTTCCGGTTTTTAAAGGTCAATAATTTTGTAAGATTTTTTTATCTCCAGCACTAACCGTAGGTAGAATTTTTTTTATTGCATTGGAAAATGCATTTTTGTTGTTTAACACGAGTTTTTTTTTATACCAGATCAAAGGTCATCTAGGGGGGTCAAAGGTAAATTTTTGCCAAAAAATGCTAAAAATAAGACCAAATTTGGATTTATCTCAGCCTATAGAGGACATATAAAGCCGTTATTACTACGTATGTAAGCATTTTATAGTAGAAGAGGTCTATGATAGTCTCCACCCCAAGGTCAAAGTTCAGGTCCAAGGTCACAATTTACAAACAAGCTCCGATTGAACTGAAATTTGACCTGGAATATCCTCAGGGATATCGTAAATACAGAAAATTACAGTTGACTTATTCGTGACCCAGGGGTCACGGTATAAGTTGCCAAGGTCAACAGGCGTCAAAGCTGTAATTTTTTGTTACAAATTATCTTCTTCTACAGCATTAAGCCGATATCAACCAAACTGGTTATAGGAACACTACCCTTGCTTCATATAGGGTACTCAGGGATAAGGAGTCAAAGGTCATAAGAAGGGGGTCATTTCCGTTTGAAAGGACAAAGCCAAAAAGTTGGGGAAAATATTCAAAAATCGCTGTCCTTACAAATGACGGTAGCAAGTGACGTAATTAAGCACTGTATTGTTACTTGCCAGGGTCTGCGGGTTGTCACATTTCGGATCAAAGGTCATTAAGGTGTCACTTACTTCCGGTCAAAACCACCCAAAAATATCCAAAATTTTCAAATTTTTTTATCTCAAAACCAAACATAGTACACAGTGACCTAACTTGCAGATTTGCTTCATGTTACCTGGTGTTTTTGTACGGTATTTTTATTATTTGGAGGTCAAAGGTCCTTTAAGGTCATTTCCGTTGTTGAGGAAATAATTTTCAAGAATTTTATCTCCAGAAATAAGCATCTTAGAATTTTTTTATGTGGCATTGGAACAATGCAGTTTTTGGTTGTGTACACGCACAGAGGTTTTTTTTATACCGTGACAAAGGTCATTAAGGGGGTCAAAAGGGCATTTTTTGCCAAACAATGCTAAAAATAAGACCAAATGGATTTATCTTTCTTAGCCTAAAGAGACATATAAAGCCTGTCATTACTACAGTGATGTAAACATTTATAGTAGAAGAGCTATGATAGTCTCGACCCCAAAGGTCAAAGTTCCAGTCAAAGGTCAAAATCTACAACAAACTCCGATTGAAGCTGAAAATTTGTCAGGGATAATCGTTGTGGCATCATAAATACAGACAAGTAACAGTTGACCCATCCTTGACCCAGGGGTCACGTTATAGGGGTGCGAAGGTTCAACTCCCTGACATGCTTGGATTGAGTTGAAACTCAAATAATATTGATCCTGTAAAGTTGTTTAACACGTAAAATACATTTGATGACATTTTTGGTGAAGTTTACAGGGGTCAAAGGTCAAGTCACCTCAAGGGGGTCTTAAGGTAATCACCATCCATTCCCAATACGGCCGCCTTGTAATTAGATCTGTCCCAGGGCTAGTTCAAGACGGCTTCAGCCGTCCTTGTTCTGTTTTTGATGCGTTCTTTCTTTCTTCTTGTTTCTGGCAACACGTCCGGGCAACATTTCAAATGCTATAGTTTTGTCCATGGTTTGACTTATTCGACCTAGACTTTGCAACCAATGACCGCTGGATTTTCGCATTTAGGATATATTACTTTGACCCCTATCAGGGTCATCTTAATGGCACAGGGGTCAAAACTGTGATTTTCTATTCTTTGAAACTGTATCTCTCCTACAGTTTTACATGCAATGGTAACGGGTGACCTCATGTATATGAACAGCTTCGGACCCTTCACAAAAATTAATGGGTCGAGAGGTCAATTTGGGGTCTTGAGGGGGCACTTCCTGTCCTTATTGTGAAAAATTTCAAAAAATCTTCAAAAAAGCTTATCTGGTATATGCGACGTTGCATGGTCACGTGGTGTCATGCCTATGGAAGCAGCTTAAAGACTCTTCCAACGTTTGTGCTCGGCATGGGGTCACAGGTCATTAAGGGGGAACTTCCGGTCCAAACAAAACAATTCAAAAATTTTTTATTTCAAAATGTAAACATAGTAGAGTGACATAACCTTCAGATATGCATTAGTTTTAACCGGATGTATGGCAGTATTTTTTATTTGGGGTCAAAGGTCATTTAAGGTCCTTTCAGGTTTTAGAGGCTAATAACCCCCCTTCAAGAATTTTTTATCTCCAGAATTTAAGCATAAATGATTTTTTTTTTATTTAAATGGGAAACAATTGCATTTTTTGCAGTGTATATGATTTTTTCATATTGGGGTCAAAGTCATTAGGGGTCACACGCTAGCACTTCATACGTAGATTAGAATCAGTTCCGCCCGCCGTACCTAATAATAATAATAGTCAGAGATTGATATAGCGCCTATGCTATTGGCTCCAAGCGCTTTCACACATGGTTCGCTGATCACTGTGGCCCAACCATCACCATTTCAAGGATTTCAAGGATGCAGCCGATCGGATCAGCGTTTCCTTAATCAGCAAACATTACATCGCGATAACCATCGCAGCCGGGACGAGATTCCCAAATATGCGCATGGGTAAATCGGGAAAACCAAACGGTTAATTGCTTGTCCAGGGGAACTTACAAGAGTAGCTTTGATCTCACAGGGCTCGAACGCAACGCCTAGACGCATGGATGAGCATTACCTGGAGTCGAGCACTTACCGAGCTGATTGAGATATCTTGTCCGCCATGAGAATGGTAAAACTTCGCCCATTGCACTATTGGATATCGAATTGTTTTTAGACCCTGACTCAAACCGTAGCTCAGCATTCACAAAATTACTAGCCATTTGATATTATGCTATATCGTAAATAATAGGTTAATAATAATTTAAAAAAAACGCTTCTTCTTCTTGCGTATTGAGGCAGCAGCGAATATGTTGTAAACGGGTAGAGCCAGCTCAATGTTGATTGTTGGGCTTTGAGAAGTCGATGTCCACCGGTGGACGAAAGGTATAGGGTACTCATTGAGAATTTGATCAGCAGTCTGTGATGGAGAACCACATTGAATTGGCAGGCTGGCGATGCCCGCAGCCCCCATCGGGAATCATGCTGTGGAAGCAGACCGACTCCTGTGCGAATCCAGTTGAAGGTGACGCTTCCTTTCCGTGGAATGATTGCACCAGGGTGGGTAGTTCTGTCATAAGGTGTAATAGGAGTTGATCTGCAATAATGTCTGTAGCCAAGTCAGAGGGTGAGTGCCCTGGTGTCAGGTTTTACCCTGTCACACGCATTCTGCTTTCTGTTTAATCATGTATTTTTAAGGGTATTATATAAAGGTACTATTATAAAGTATACTATCAACCTAGTGTCCATAATGCATGTTGTTCATCTTTTTCTGTATTCGGTTTAATGCTTTTAATAATATGTGGTACTCCTTTAGTTATTGTAAAGCGCCTCAAGACCCTGCCGGGTAAGGGCGCGATCTAAGAATTTGCCTATTATTAATTATTATTATTTATTATCTGGTCTTAACGTATCAGCCAGGCAGTCTTCCATGTCTGTAGATGTTGAATGGGGAGCTGAGCAGGTGGTGTTTGTTGTCCAGCAGAGCCTATTCACCAGTTTTGGGGTGTGTTCTTCCGAAGCACTGCAGGTGCAAGGCTGAAAAATGTAGAAACTCAGATGAGTAGGACGGAGAGCTCCGGAGGGCAACTAGTAATGGTTTCTCAAGGTTTCTCGTGAGTACTGTGTTCCAGCTCTTTATGTGAGAGTGTTACCATGTGGGGCGGCATATCAGCAGCGTGTAGACCAGAGCCAAGGGCGGTGGTGCGTGAGGAGAGTGGATGGTATAGCACCCCATGAGGATCAGCAAGTCGGCACAGAAGGTTAAGTATGAGCTTGTATGTATTTTATCTATAGGTTGTGTGTAGTATTTTATCATATGTTGTGTGTGGTATGGTCGTGTGCTGTGTGTGTGTGTGAGTGCGGGAGTGTGTGCATGGGTGTTGTGGGTGTGGTGTTGTGTGTGGGTGTGTGTGTGTGGGTTGTGTGGTTGTGTATGTGTGTGTGTCCATATTTTTTGCGTTGGTAGGGTCTGTTGAGTTGGGAGCAATGCACCCTGTGGTTGGACAGTGCTTTTTGTGCTTTCGTGATCCCTGGCTTCTCATCCGACCTCATTTTATGCTATGTTCTATGTCTTGTTGAATTGCCAGTTGAAATAAATAAATAAAAAATATTATTCCTCGAAGATACCTTGGCGCATACGGACTCGGAGGAGGTGCTGGCCTAAGTAAGCTGCCGGTCAAAGATTCACTCCCACTAAGAGAGGTTGGTTGTATGGTTCCATGCGTTTCAGTAAGCGGCCGATTGAGACTCTTTTGTGTTGAGGGGGTTTGGGGAAGGCAGTAGCGTGGTATTGGCTTCGCTCAGATCACTCCCAGGTCTTGAGATATGCTGCAAGTAGGCGGATCTGCAGTAAGATAGTGAAGTTAGTGTCCACTGTAATGAGTCTCGACCTTTTGCCAACTCACCAAACATTGTGAATGAATCCCATGCGTAAAGTCAAAAATCGTAATATACTTCGCATATCGTTCCCGTCACATATATCAATTACAAACGATAGGCGTTTAGGTTTCGAGTAAGGATGTCAGCTTGAATTATTTTCTTATCAGGTAACAATAGCATTCTGGAGGATAAAAAGCGCCCGTAAGGCTCATAGGCCTTTATAGCGATTCTCCCACCAAATACGTAAAACTCAACTCTTAAAATCACTTTCAGAGAATTTGCACCAAAAAAAGCTTTGGTATTATTCTAGTGGGAATGTTTGTGGAGGAGCGTGGCCTAGCGGTTAGGTGTGCTGCCTCTGGCGCAAATTACCAACAAAATTCCCGGGTTCGGATCCGTGGGGTGGGCCACTTGCTGGGATTATTCGGGTAATATCAATTCTGAATTCTGGATTTGATCTGTATACCAGCTATGATTAATACGAATACGCTCTCCTCCATGGTACTTGAGATGGGCAAAGGGATCATGAAAGCATCCCGTCCTTCGGAGGGGGACGTTAAGCCGTCGGTCCCGGGTACAGAGAGTTCCAGTCACAAACTGTACATGTACATCGCAGTCAGTGTCGAATAAGAGTAGGTGGAAACCCCTGAATGTTCCCAATCCGCCCCCCCAGCCTCAAATAGCGGGCCATGATAGGAGAGTTCCGGTATCATGGATACACCGCGCCCCGGCCCCGGATCAGCACAATAGCTGAATCAATCCTGGACAACATGGCAAGTATTTGCACAATGAAGAGAGAAACCTGGTTTTTCGTGAAAAACCTGGTTTTTCAACCGGAAAACCAGGTGTCGATTGAAAAACCAAGTGTTTCAATCTCAAAGCAAAAGTTTTTTGATTTAAACCAAGTTTATACGGCCGTAAACTGGTTTTTCGCTCGAAAAACCAAGGTTTTTCAAAACTTTGCTTACGGATTTGAAAAACCAGGTGTTTCGATTTGAAAAAACGTTTTTTTCGATTCGAAAAGCTAGTTTTTGATTAAACCTAGTTTTATCAGCGAGAAATCTGGTTTTTCGGTCGAAAAAACTAGGTTTTTCAAAACCTAGCTTATCAAATTTGATAAACCGGGTATTTTCAAACGAAAACCAGGTTTTTCGAAAAACTTAGTGTATCGGTCAGAAACCTGGTTTTTCGGTCGAAAATGGTTTATTTCAAAACCTTAGCTTATCAAATTGATAAACCTGGTGTTTCAAACGCAAAAACCAGTTTAAAATCGATTCGAGAAAAAGCATAGGGGTTTGATAAACCTAGTTTATCAGCCGAAAAAACTGGTTTTTCGATTGGAAAAAACCAGGTTTTTCCAAATACCTGGAAGATCAAATTCGAAAAACCAGTTTTTCAAATTGATATGCAAGGTTTTTGAAAAACCTGGTTTTTCGATCGAAAAACCAGGTTTCTCGACTGATAAACTAGGGTTTAAAAAAACCGATCTTTTTCAAATCGAAAAACCTGGGTTTTCAAATCGAAAAACCTGGTTTTACATCGAAAACCAGGTTTTTCAAAAAACCTGCATATCAAATTTGAACAACCTGGTTTTCAATTGAAAAAACATGGTTTATCGATTCGAAAAGCTAGGTTTTTGAATAAACTAGTTTATCAGTCGAGAAACTGTTTTTTCGATCGAAAACATGTTTTTCAAATTTGAATGCAAGTTTTTGAAAAACCTGTTTTCAATCGAAAAACCAGGTTTCTCGACGGATAAACCAGGTTTATACAAAAACCTAGCATTTCAAAGCGAAAAACCTGGTTTTTCAAACGGAAAAAAACCAGGTTTTTCAAAAACCTTGCATAGCAATTTGAAAAACCTGGTTTTTCAAATCGAATAAAGTGGTTTTTATCGATCGAAAAGAGGTGTTTTTGATGAAACCTGTTAATCGTCGAGTAAACCTGGGGTATTTCGATCGAAAAAACCTGTTTTTCAATTTGATAGCAAGGTTTTTGAAAAACTGGTGTTTCAAATCGAACAACGTGGTTTATCGATTTGAAATGCTATTTTGATTTGATAAACCTAGTTATCAGTCGAGAAACCTGGTTTTTCGATGTGAACAACCAGGTGTTCATAAACCTTGCATATCAAATGAAAAACTAGGTTTTTCGATCGAAAAACCAGGTTTCCGACTGATAAACTAGGTATCAAAAAACCTAGCTTTTCGAATGAATAACCAGGTTTTCGATTTGAAAACCAGGGTTTTCAAATTGATATGGAAAGGGTTTTTGAAAAACCTGGTTTTTCGATTTGAAAAACAGTTTTTCGATTTGAAATGCTTAGGGTTTTGATAAACCTAGTTATCAGTCGAGAAACTGGTTTTTCGCTCGATAAACACCTAGGTTTTCAAATTTGAATGCAGGTTTTGAAAAAACCTGGTTTTTAATCGAAAAAAACCAGGTTCTCGACTGCTGTGATAAACCCAGGTTTATCAAAAACCTAGCATTCAAATCGAAAAACATGGTTTTTCAAATCGAAAAAACCAGGTTTTTCAAGAAACCGTGCATAATCAAATTTTGAACAACTGGTTTTTTCAAATCGAAAAACGTGGTTTTTCGATTCGATAAAAGGCTAGGTTGTTTGATAAACCTAGGTTAATCAGTCGGGAGAACAACGGGGAAACTGGTTATTTCGATCGAAAAACCAGTTTTTCAAATTTGATATGCAGGTTTTTGAAAACTGGTTGTTTCAAATCGAAAAACGTGGTTTATCGATTGAAATGCGAGGTTTTGAAAAACCTAGTGTATCAGTCGAGAAACCTGGTTTTTCGATTGAAAAAAACAGGTTTTTCAAAAAACCTTGCATATCAAATTTGAAAAACTAGGTTTTTCGATCGAAAAACCAGGTTTCTCGACTGAAATAAACAGGTTTATCAAAAAACCTAGCTTTTCGAATCGATAAACCAGTTTTTTCGATTTGAAAAACCAGGTTTTTCAAAATTTGATATGAAAGGTTTTGAAAAAAAAAAAAACCTGTTTTTCGATTGAAAACGGTTTTTCGATTTGTTTGAAATGCAGGTTTTTGATAAACCTGGTATCAGTCGAGAAACTGGTTTTTCGATCGAAAAACCGAGTTTTTCAATTTGTATGCAAGGTTTTTGAAAAAAAAACATGGTTTTTCAATCGAAAATAAAACCCGGTTTCTCGATGATTAAACCAGGTTTATCAAAAACCTAGCCATTCCAAATCGAAAAACTGGTTTTTTCAAATCGAAAACAAAAAAACCAGGTTTTTCAAAAACCTTGCATATCAAATTTGAAAAACGGGTTTTTCAAATCGACAAAACGTGGTTTATCGATTCGAAAAGTAGGGTTTTTGATAAACCGAGTTTATCAGCCGAGAAAACCTTGGTATTTCGATTCGAAAAAACCTAGTTTTTCAAATTTGATATGCAAGGTTTTGGAAATGAAAAACCATCGGTTTTTCAATCGAAAAACGTGGTTATCGATTGTGAAATGATTTTTTTTTTTTAGGTTTTTGATAAACCTAGTTTATCAGTCGAGAAACCTGGTTTTTCGATTGAAAACAGGGTTATTCAAAAACCTTGCATATATCAAATTTGAAAAACTAGAGTTTTTCGATTCGAAACAACCAGGTTTCGCGACTGATAAACTAGGTTTATCAAAAAAACCAGCTTTTCGAATCGATAAAAACAGGTTTTTTCGATTTGAAAAACCAGGTTTTTCAAAGTTTGATATGAATAGGTTTGAAAAACCTGAGTTTTCGATTTGAAAAACCAGGTTTTCATTTGAATGCTACGGTTTTGATAAACTAGTTATCAGCGAGAAAACCTGGTTTTTCGATTGAAAAACCAGGTTTTTCAAAAAACCCGCATATCAAATTTGAAAACTAGGTTTTTCGATCGAAAAACCAGGTTTCTCGACGGATAATTAACTAGGTTTCTCAAAAAAACCTAGCTTTTCGAATCGATTTAAATAAACCAGGTTTTTCGATTTGAAAAACCCAGGGTTTTTCAAAATTTGATATGCAGTGTTTTGAAAAACCTGGTTTTTCGATTTGAAAAACCAGTTTTTCGATTTGAAAAACCAGGTTTTCGATTTGAAATGCTAGGGTTTTTTTTTTAAATTTAAATTGAAAAACCCTGTTTATCAGTCGAGAAACCTGATTTTTCGATTGAAAAACCAGGGTTTCAAAAAAACCGGCAATATGAAAATTTGAAAAAAAAAAAAACTAGGTTTTTCGATCGAAAAACCAGGTTTCTCGACTGAAAACTAGGTTTCTTAAAAACCTTAGCTTTTCGAATCGATAGACCAGGTTTTTCGATTTGAAAAACCAGGTTTCAAATTGTATGCAGGGTTTTTGAAAAACTGTTTTTCGATTTGAAAAACCACGGTTTTCGATTTGAAAAAAATCCAAGGTTTTCGATATTTAAATGCTAGTTTTTGAAAAACCTAGTTTATCAGTCGAGAAACCTGGTTTTTCGATTGAAAAACAAGGTTTTCAAAAACCTTGCATTAAAATTTGAAAAACTAGTTTTTTCGATCGAAAAACCAGGTTTCTTCGACTGATAAAGTGTTTATCAAAAACCTAGCTTTTCGAGCGATAAAACCAGTTTTTCGATTTGAAAAACCAGGTTTTTCAAAGTTGATATGCAAAGTTTTTGAAAAACATGGTTTTTCGATTTTGAAAAACCAGTTTTTCGATTTGAAAAACCAGGTTTTCGATTGAAATGCTAGGTTTTTGATAACTTAGTTTATCAGTCGAAGAACATGTTTGTTTGAATTTGAAAAAAACCAGGTTTTTCAAAAACCCTGCATATCAAAATTGAAAACGAGGGTTTGTTCGATCGAAAAAAACAGGTTTCTCGATTGAATAAACTAGGTTTCTCAAAAAACTACTTTTCGAATCGATAAACCAGGGTTTTCGATTTGAACAAAACAGGTTTTTCAATTTGATATGCCAGGGTTTTTGAAATGAAAAACCTGGTTTTTCTATTTGTGAACAAACCAGGGTTTTTCGATTTGACTGCTAGGGTTTTGATAAACCTAGTTGATCAGTCGAGGGAAACCTAGGTTTTCGATTGAAAAACCAGGTTTTTCAAAAACCCGGCATTCAAATTTAAAAAAAAAAAACTAGGTTTTTCGACGGTCGAAAAACAAGGTTGCTTCGACTGATAAACTAGGTCTATCAAAACACCTCGCTTCGATCGAAGCGATTATTTTATAAACCAGGTTTTTTCGATTGAAAACCAGGTTTTTCAACTTGATGCAGGGTTTTTGAAAACCCGGTTTTTCGATGTGAAAAAAGGGTTTTTCGATTTGAAATGCTAGGTTTTTGATTAAACCTAGTGTATCAGTCGAGAAAACATCGTTTTCGATTGAAAAACCAGGAGGTTTTCCAAACACCCATTGCATATGAAAGTGAAAACTAGGGGTTTGTCCGATCGAAAAACGGTTTCTCACTGATAACTAGGTTCTCAAAAAAACCTAGCTTTTCGAATCGATTTAAACCCAGGTTGTTCGATTTTGAAAAACCAGGTGTTTCAAAATTGATTTGCCGGGTTTTGTGAAAAATACCTGGTTTTTCGATTTTGAAAAACAGGTTTTTCCGATTTGAAAAACAAGGGTTATTCGATTTGAAATGCTAGGTTTTTGAAAAAAAACTAGTGTTTTCAGTCGTGAAGAAACCTGGTTTTTCGTTGAAACAACCAGGGTTTTTCAAAAACCTTGAATATCAAATTTCCGACCAAAAACTAGGTTTTTCGATCGAAAAACCAGGTTTTTCAAAAACCTTGCATATCATATTGAAAAACCCGGTTTTTTCGATTGAAAACCAGGTTTTCGGCCGATTAATTAAACCTAGGTTTTTCACAAAAACCTAGACTTTTAAATCGATAAACCTGGTTTTTCCAATTGAAACAAGAGGTTTATGTTCTCTTCGAAAAGCTAGGTTTTGAAACACTAGTTTAGCGCTTGAAGAAACCGGTTTTTTCGATTGAAAAACCTGGTTTTTTTCGATTGAAAAAAACTGGTTTTTCGAAAACTTTGCTTATCGGATTTGAAAAAAAAAACAGGTTTTCGATTTTGAAAAAAACCAGGTTTTTCGATTCGAAACGCTAGGTGTTGGATATAATTAACATAGTTTATCGGTCGAGAAACTGGTTTTCGTCGTCGAAGAAACTAGGTTTGTCAAAAAACTCGTTAGCAAATTTACATAAACTGGTTTTTCAATCGAAAAACCAGGTTTTTCGACTTGAAAAGCTAGGTTTTTGATAAACCTAGTTTATCGGTCGAGAAACCAGGTTTCCGTGAAAAACCTGGTTTTCGGTTTGAAAAAAAACCAGGTTTTTCGGCCGCAAAAACTAGGTTTTTCTCTTTCATTGTGAAAAATACTTGCCATAGACACCACACAAGCCATTTCCCAATGACTTGTGGATACGCAAGAAGAAGAAGGGAACTTGTGTTATCGTTATATAAGCATTTCAATCAAAAGGACGCGAAAAGATATGGTTGTGGCCCCTTTAAAAATAATTAATTGAAGTCCATGACGCTTGGGACGTGTAAACAAGCCCATCAATTGCAGACACTTACTCAATTTTTGTCAAACAGGCCCATGTCACGGGGAAAGAATAACGTAAAGTAAGGCAAAGATTTCAAGAATCGGGAATGTCACCTGAAGTTGCCGAAGGGCAGATCTCGCCAAACTTAGAAAACATTGTGCAACTTCGGATATTTGAGGGACTCTGTAATTTTCAGCCTACTTTATGCATCCTCCCCAGTGAATGGGGGCCTGATGAAGCAATTTGTGTTTGGTAGGGAAAGTGGGATAAGTGGGACACTTAAGCCTAACTTGAGTTCAGAATGAAAGGACATGGTCGTTTTCTGAAAAACAAATTGTAATATCAAATGTGGGTCATGAGGAATTGTTTAAATACTTGGTGTATAAGTACCACATGTATATAATTAAAAACGCGCCTACTAGTATGGGGGTTGTGTTAGTTGATGGTTTGAATTTGTGCGTGCCTTTTTGCTGCAATGAATTTGGGGATTAAAATGTAGTAATGGTCTCAGGGAATCCCAATCAAATGTTTACATTTTTTTATCCCGTCCGTTTGGCAGCATCTGGTGTTACAAAATGGCGGCCATTTCAACATATTTGCTCTTCCAGACAACATACGTATAATGGCCCATAGTGGTTCACATTGGCCATATGGGCATATGCGATTAGCTTGTCGACAATATCGAGCCCAATACGGGTTACTCATTGGAATATTAGAATGGGCATAGTAGCTTGTCGACCATAATCAAGCCAATAGGGTTTCCCGTGGCAATTAGCATTGGCATGAGCTTTGTCGACCAATACGAGCCAATATGGGTTTACCATTGGCAAAATTAGCATTGCAGTAGCTGGTCGGACATATATCGAGCCACTATTGGTTCCCCATTAGGCAATATTAGAATTGGCATTATGTGGGTGAAATATATTGGAGCATATTGGTGGGCCATGGGCCTCAACATTGTCGTCGATGTTTGTGAAGGTGGGCCGGGTCTCAAATAAGACCTATGCATTTTTACAGCTAAAAATGTTATGTTTTTGACGAGTCTATTTTTTGAAGTGAGAAATGCAACTTTGTTATCACTAATATGTAGTATGATGGTTTGGTTGATCATTTTTCAAGATAGTTTGATTAGGGAGCATTGTAAACACAACCATATTCAACTTCAAACATAGATATAATTCAACCCCCCCTGACACAATAGAATGTACATGTCAGGAAAAAGTAATTATCTAATGTTCCACATTTTGGCATTTTACTTCTTGTACTAACCTTTATAATGAATAGCTGCAAATTGTGTGTATTACATCTTGCATTTGATTCTTTTGCTTTGTCACGCTATATTTGTAATAAAAATAGTTTGGTTTTTGGCCGCAAATAGCCTAACGTAGCTGCAGGCGCCATTAAAATCCAACAACAACAACAACATTTTTGCATAACTTCCTTTCACTACCTATTTATAAATAGTGTAATGCAAAACACTTCCCTGTATCAAGGGGGAGGGGGTCAGTCCTATATAGATTGGTAGTGAATGCAATTGTAATGAAGTGCTAATTAGTGCTCTTATATTTTAATTGGATAAGTATGCCAATAATTTACCAGCCAGAAATGATTATTGGGCGAGATCAATTGTTCCAAATTGATACAGAGTATTGGGCCCTTAAGGTTGGCCTTTTTATTGGACCTTTATTGTATTCCAAATATTGGCCATTCTAGGCCAATGAGCAAATAATCTTGGTAAAAATTGTAAGCCATTATTGGGCCAATAAAATTTTTCAATATTGGGCTTATCTTGGGACAAATTATGTTAATGTTGTCGGGATATCTGGGACTTCTGAGGGAACACAGAAGGCTCAAATTGGTGGCAAAACACCAATGTTTGTGATGTCAAGGATATAACATCCAGAAAGTCGCAAGGTAGTTTCCTTCAGGAGGTCATCTTGAATTCAAAATGGCCGCCAATTTAAACATATTTTGCTCTCTATCTTCACTTCTAATCAGCTAGGACGCTCAAGCTGGTTGGCAACCCATGTTTGGTTGAAGGTCAGTGAGATGCAATACACATCCAAAAATCCACAGATTTTTCCTCTAGGCGGCCATCTTGAATTTCAAAATGGCCGCCATTTTTAAACATACACTTTGCCCAATACCTGGACTTCTGAGCACATGGAAAGCTCCAATTGGTGACAAACCCATGTTTGTGAGTTCAAGGAACACATATATTAACATCCAGAAGGTTTTGCCAATGTTTTTCCTTTCGGCAGCCATCTTGAATTTCAAAATGGCTGCCATTTTTAACGTCTACTTCGCTCAATATCATCTCGACTCTGGGCCACATAAGAGGCTCCATTTGGTGGCAATACTCATGTTTGTGATGCTAATGGAAATATATATTGCCATCCCAGAGAGTCACAGATGTTGCCTTCTGACAGCCATCTTAATTTCAAATGGACCACTATTTTTTCAATATACTTCGCCCGATAGCTCAAATGCTCCTTCATAATCAGATATACATCCTACTGCATCAGAACCCCTTAAATCATGGAATCCTAGGAGAACCATATAGCCTGGGTGTTTTAATAAGTTTGTATATAGTTTTTCCAATGTTATTGCTGTCCATATGTTCCAGTGCATTTCAAGTTTGAAACCAATATCCATCTCTACGGAGCGGGAGCGGCCGCAGCCGAGATGCTGTTCACCATAATACGCCATGTCCCCTGTTGCATGTCTCGAGCATCACATCAGTTTGTAATGGTTACCCTCTAACAGCACTGTGACGTCCGCGACTACTTGATCAATCGCACGAATAACATGGCCGGCAAATCGTGCATGACGTTGGGCAACAGAAGATGCATTGGAGGGATAACTCCACATATCTGTGCTTTGATCTTGTACTCACGCCAGGATATGTTTTGCAACGCCCGACCCTCATAAAGCCTGGTGTAGGTGCCATCCAGTTTATCCGGTAGCTCTTTCTTCATTGTCCAGGTCTCAGATCAATATAAAAAGGATACTCTCTACATAGTCTCTAAAGAACTTCAGCTTGGTTTTGAATTTGGAGATACCAGATTGCCATGGGTGTGTAAGTTTAATGCAGGCATGCCCAGCGTGTTCCTTTGCGTGACACGAAGTCTTTCTTACTGTCGGTAACATAGTACCCCCCAGGTACTTGAGTCCCTGACCTTGGATACCGTCTGTAGTGCAGATAGATTGTTGATTATCTTCCTCATATTGATGGTAATATATTCCATCTCTTGGGCATTGATGTAGGGTCCGACGTTTGGTCTGCGCATTCTCAAGTAATGTTTATAGGTAGAATCTTTGTCAACCACTATTAGATCGGCGGCTGTTAGAGCTAGATCATCTGCATAGTCCAAGGTCTGTGAGATGCTTACTTTGGTAACGTCTAGAATGCTTGGGTTTGATGGTGAGTCCCCTGTCCTTGTTTATGGCAAGACTTCTGAGGCTGATCAACAACGATACAAAGAGATAGGAGGCAAGAGAACCTCCCTTGGAGGATTCCAGTAGTTGTTAGGAACTCCTTTGTGGGCCTAGCCATGGTCTGCACAAATTTAGATGGGTGTATCAACAATGATGGCAATTGCTTTGACAGTCCTTGTCTGGGACCCCCATAACTGGTAATAATTATGCAGCATTACGTCTCTCTGTTAACACTGTCAAAGCCTCGAAGTCCTACAAACACAATTGAACCTTTCTCTAGGAAATTCTCAACTCTTCTATGTCCTTCCGAGGGCAAGTTTCTGAGATGTTGATCTGGCCTTACTGAAAACCATCTGGTTTCGTCTTGAGAATGGATCTATATGCGAGAAACGATCTGTTTTTAGCAGCATTGGAATTTACAAAAAAAATAGATCTTAGAGGCTAGTGGTGACAGGGTGATTCCTCTGTAGTTTTGGGGTTGTTGGAGGTCACCTTTCTTGGGTAGAGGAATGATGCACGCTGTTAATATAATAAAGCAGCTGGTTTGTTTTTCCATGTAGATGCCGTTACAAGATTCCAGCAGTTGGTCATGAAAAAAGTGGATTTATTCCCGATTACTGCAGGAATTGTTGTCGGGACTCAGGGCGTCTCGGTGTTTGGCAGGTTTCGTTTCTTCACAGATCATCAGCTCCTCTATAGTGAAAGGTCCAATCTGAGATGAAAAGGCATCTGCTAGTTTGTGATTGAAGAAAGGTTCATCAAGGTTAGTGGTTTATTCTGAACGGTTTTCCAAGTAGAGACTAAAGTGCTGAAACCATGTGTCGAGACAACTCTTCAGTTGTTTCATTTCACCTTTGATTCTATAGGTTTACACAACCACTAACTCACTTAATACACGTATTCTATGGGAAAAATGGCAACTTTGAGCATGTTTCTTTCCATTTAAAACTCTCCATAGGAAAAACACAAAAATCACCCTAAAGTACAAAGCTGAAATCACCAAATAACCCAATTTTTGAACATATGATGACCGGAAAATTTTTAGTTACGAATCACCAACTTGCCCTATGTTCCAGAACCGGCAACCCAAGATTCTCTATAGTCGCCAAAGCTAGTAATTTTGCAAATCGTGTGAAATTGATGACCGCGGTGTAAATTCATCAAATTCCTGTCCAAATGCCGCTTAGTTTGAGAAATATACCAGTCTACCATATCAATCATGATTTCATCACTGTCTTAATATAACTAGTCATTTTCAGACATTTTAAAGCACTTTTACCAGAGGCCAGCAAGAAAGTAGTCCATCCAAGAATTTTTGATCCTTACGGCAGCCAGGTTGTGGTGTATACCTAAGGTGGGGTAGCTTTCTTTATCAGTCAGCTCCCTCGATCATGCTTCCCAGGCAGCAGCATGCTGTATTTGCAATGTTAGGGTGTCAATGCTCAGCTTTGACTTAACCAATGCCCCTCAAGCACCACGGTGTAAGCATCATCAGGTGCAGTCTCAGTGGCACATCTAAATTCTACTTGGAGCTTCTTGCCTGCAGACTTCCATTTTTTTTTTTTTTCTCTAACTTTGATACTTTGTCATTTAGAGGCAAGGCAGTAGCTTCTTCTTTCTTCTAGTAGCATCATCCAGTGCCATTTCTTTGTGGCTGAATGACGGCTTCATATACTGTGCTGGGGTTCCAATCTTCAAGCTCATCCACAAGAGTGTTGAACCTGTCATGTACTGCTGCCAGTATACTGGCCGCAGAGCTTTTGTATCTCCCCTATCTTTCTAATCAATTGTTTTCAAAAAATGAGGATCTCGGGGGAGGGGGTTTACCTCTGACGGCACTTATCCTGCTCCGGCACGAGACAAATTCTGTGATTAGACTTAACAGCTTCAAAGGTGTTTGTAGGCTCCTTGAGTATTATACTGTTTCATCCCCTGACCAGAATGTAGTCCAACTGGACAAAAAAAGTGCCTCCATTGGGGCGACGGTAGGCCTGTGTCCACAGTCTACTTGCTGATTTTGGATTTTTTGCCATGGCAACAGGCTAAACCGTTTCATCAATCAACGAATTCCTCACGCACACCCCCTCTGCTGGACCGCTCCTCCACCGAACGCGCGTCCCCAGGCCCAAGTTTAGCACCACCGCAATCTCCAGGGATGTAAGAAGATTATGGGCTGGAACTGCACCGTTGGCAGTGGACAGTCATGGTAAAAGCGAGAGAACGTTTTCTTCTGGATGATCGCAGCAAATGACTGTTTGTTTTCGGATTACCCATCAATGTAATCCTTCATGATCGCTCTTACAGTTGAACAAGGCTGGCATGCGCCTTGAGAGCCTTTGGTGAAAAGAACCAAGAAACCCCCACACCTCCTGTAGCTGGATTTTTCTAATTCTTCCAGGCGGAGGCTGTAATAAGTGCATAGCCTGAATATTCTCCTGTATTAGAGGCTCCGCTGTGTACAACTGAGCGGTTCTTTCTGCGATTGGCATCAATATCAATCATCTACCAGTTCTAGTTCTTTCTTTCTTGACTGTTGTTGAAAGTGTCTGGACGTTGTATCTGCTGATGATGAAAGCATTACGTTTAACAAAGTTGTCCATGCATCTTTTGTAAATATCAGGACCAACCCATCATCCGAATTGGTAGAGACCAATGTTGACTCAGGAAGCACAGACTTCAAATCCGGGGCTTTAACCCTGGTGCTACATTGTAAATAATTCAGCTTGTCAATTAGCTAAATAGTACTTAGCGAAGTATATATTAAAAATGGCGACCATTTTGAAATTCAAGATGGCCACCTGAAGGAAACAATCTACGACTTTCTGAATGTAATAAATGTGTTCCTTGGCATCTTAAACACGGGTATTGTCACCAAATGGAGCCTTTTATGTTGCTCAGAAATCCAGATATTGGGCGAAGTATATATTCAAATGGCGGCCATTTTGACATTCAAAATGACTACCGGAAGGAAACAATCTGTGCCTTTTCGGATGTAATATTTGTGTTCCTTGACATCACAAACATGGGTATTGCCACCAACTTGAGCCTTCTATATTGCTCAGAAGTCCAGATGGAGCAAAATATGTTGAAAATGGCGGCCATTTTGAAATTCAAGATGTCCGCATGAAGGAAACAATCTGCGACTTTCTGAATGAGATATTTGTGTTCCTAGACATCAACAACATGGGTATTGCCACCAATTTGAACCTTCTATGTTGCTCAGAAGTCCAGATCCAAAATATGCTGAAAATGGCAGCCATTTTGAAAACCAAGATGGCCACCAAACGGAAGGGATAAAAAATTGGTAACAATTTGATTTGGATTCCTGGGACCATTATCTATATTTTAAGACCAAAAAATCCAATTGTAGCAAAAAAGCCAACAAATGACACACTGTCCCATACTATAATTAAAACTGTCCCAATTACCCCATTTATATTCCCACATTGGGGTAAGTGGGACACGTACTTTGGGTAATTTATGCAATTAGGAAGTAAGGATATCACGAAAAGAATATATATTCACTGCTGTTAATAATTGAAAGTGTTTTCAGAATACTTTATATGACATAACAATGACAAAATAATGATATTATATTTTTGCGCTCATAATTTTCACGTACTTCGAATAACATGCCGAAAACTTCACATTCTATATCGTTTAATGTACAGAAATTGCCTATTTTAGCATTTTTTGGTCTTAATAAAATATGTATTTTTATCATATAATTTTTGTGTATTATAATGACATTATGTTCTTATAATTTATATTTTTCTCAAAAAATATACACAACAATAAAAATAAACTTGTACCAGCTAATAGCCATGTCCCACTTACCCTAAGTGGATTTCATGTGGGGTAAGTGGGACAGCAGCATAATTAATTAGCTCATTTGCATATTAATTTTATCATAGATTAAATGTATAGATTTAAACTTTTCTCTACTTTTCAGTAAAAATATTTGAATTTTTAGCAATTAACACCCTTAATTAAGAATAATTCGCAGATTTTGGCACTAAATTGCGGTCAGTGTTGACCTTTGACCTTTTAAGCACTTCCAAGATAGAATAAATCCATTTTTGAGTTTGAATGTAAAGCAGAACATGTTTATGTAGATTTTGTTGGATACACCATGTCATGTTACCAGATTTTGTTCTTGATTGAGGGAATTATGTAGTTTGTGTCCCACTTACCCCAGTGTCCCACTTACCCCATTTTACCCTATATAAGACTTTTAAGACCCCCTATTTCCAGCATCGCTGTCATCCAAAGATCCCGTAGCTTTTAAAAATTCAAGTTTACCACTATCACCCTAAGACATCTACTTTCATGACCTTTTAGAAGAGTTTGCTGAACGTGAATTTTAAAACAAAGACCCCATTCTGGGCGAAAATTTAGCAAATTAATCACCCAAACCCCTATTTTATTGGCATTAGTTTATCTCTCGCCCGGAGACCCCTATTTTTTTGCATTTTTTGCACCTATCTGTCTCCAAATGCCCCTTGGTTGAAAGCGCAGCTTTGCACCGCTCCATTTCATATGCGAGTGTTGCCACCCCCCACGGTTACGCCGACCCCTGGAATTACCCGCACACTCTAACCCTACCCCTAAACTCTAACCTAAACTCTAACCCAACCCTACCTCTTACGCGATAACAACCGGCGAAGGCAGAGGCCTCGCCTGGTCTGCCTTTTGGAAGCCGAGAAGATTTGGAAGTCCTAGATCTTTCCTCTTAAACGCTAAACACTGATATCTTTCAATCATCTTGCCTGTCTGTACTGCTTTATAGATGTGAGACATATTACCATTACCTCAACACTCGAATCATACCTCAACAGTTTTGACACAAACTGTTATCGTATCATGCCTCACGATCCGGAGACACGACCATGTTACACCATGAGGCGTCCCTCCACATTACCGGAGGTCAGAAACCGTTTTTTTAAAACCATCCACCAAAGGCACCTTCGTTGGCTGGGCCATGTCTTGGCGAAAGCCGAGGAGGACTCTTCTTCCCAGTATGCTCTTTAACCACCTACGCATCGGGAAACGGAAAAGGTCGCCCCCATGCTCTATCCCGCAGTAAAACAATTGCTAAGGCTGGATCAACAGGGATTTTTGAGCTTACTCCAAAGAAATCATCCTACTTGCCCGGGAGAACGTTATATGAGACGGATTGGACCGAACTGCTCCGCAGCCGATGGCTGATGAATAGTGACACCTTACCGAAGAATTTTTGAAATGAGAGAGTAGGGACAATGAAACACTTATTTTGGTATTTCTTGACATGTGACGTGTTAAGTCATAGGCGAGAGTTGAGCCTGTTTTTTGAAAAAACACGACTTGCGCCACGCAGCAATGACTGGCCTTTGAGAAATTGGCGCTTAGGTTTTTTTTGAAAGCGTAAGTGATAGTTAAGTGATCACCAGATATTGTGGTAGGGGGTGTTGGGGCCTATGTAAGATTTCTTTCTTACTCTGTAAACTAAGCTTTGCGCATAGAAGAAACAACCGCTGCTTCCCGCGCCCGGCAGGTGGTCAGTCAATGGGGCATGGCTCAGACTCATCTATGCGCTCTCAAACACTACCACTATTGCACCTGCCAACTGTCCACAGCTCCTTCACGTTCCTAAGGTGTCGTCCTATTAGACTACCTCACATTCTTTCAACTTCAGACCTAGGGGGGAAATGGACTTGGACCCCAATCAACGCTCAAGGCAGCTTCCAACCATACTTTCCTGCTAATAGCAGTCGGACTGTGTATCACCAATTATATGCAACCAAATAACAAAATGTCAGAATTTGAGGTAGATACATTCAGTGGTGTTTATTCTATGGTGTCTATAGGATATACTCCAGAAGTGGCGTTTTCATCCTCACTTTTAAAAAGGCAAAATAGGCCTTTATTCAGATGAAATTGAATAAACGACATGAAGTGCATGATTTTTAAATAAATGAAATGAGGAACAATACTTGTCGTCGTCGAATCAAACTAATATCCAAACGTTTATTATAAAATAAAAACAAAATGAATTAAACACATCGCATGTTTACCTCACTTTCTCATCACTGTTGTCAGTAGCATAACACCACGAGTTTTTTTAGGTTGTTCCACTTTCGTCTAATTTTGCTTTAAATTCTTTTTAAACCATGCACTGAATATTAGATTTCATATTTTGCGGTATTCTAAACACAGTATTTCTGAGGCCAGATATCTGTGAGATCATGCCCTTCACGTTGAAGATATTGTTGCAATTGCTTGAGTCCAAAAGACCTTTCTACTGATGTCAATAGAACATCACATGAATGCATGTGAAGTAGGTCTAAGGGTCATATTATTATGATGAATCGTGATGATAATCGATAAAACACAGTTATGTTGATGGTTTGAAAATTCGTTGCATTTTAAAACAGTGTTGATTTATTTCCCGATAACAAGCAATGTGTTAAATGGTCGATCACAGAATCTTGTATTCTATAACACACAATACATTTTTTGGTGTATTTTACTTGATATCAATGGTTTTTAAAGCATAAAAAGTAGGCAAATAGTAACAGGCAAAGTTGCAAAAATGACTAATTTTCTCCCCTAACCCCCTACATTCGGCAATCTTGAGCTCTATACACCATAACCATAAGAATGGTTTTCATTATGGACTCAATTAAGTCCATTATTAATTTTTTGTTTTTTGCAATTTGACTCTTGAATCAGAACTGTGGTAAATAATAAAATGGCTCTATTCATAATGTATGCACATAAACATTTGGAGGATAACACTGGGATAAGAGTCCAGATGGGAAGCGTTAGAGGAAAAAGAAGCGTGTATTTGTGTGTGGTGTGTGTGTGTGTGTGTGTGTGTGTTGTGGGTGTGTTTGGGTGTTGGTGTGTGTGTGTGTGTTGTTGGCCTGTTTAATTCTGGTGGTGGTGTGGTATGTGTGGTCTTCTGTGTGAGTAATGTGTGTACGCATGCGTGAATGTGCATATAATAGTGCATGCGCGTATGTATGTGTACATGTTTTTGACATGGGTTTAAATTGCAGATAAATGATAGCTATACATTGTGCTGTCTGCAATAATTTAGCAGCCGATATAGACTGGCCATCACAAGAGCTCGCTATGTCCCTCATCGCCACTCCTTTGCGTCACCCAAATTGATGAAAATTTTGGTTGGTGTTTGAGAAATGTGGCAACAATTTATCTTCTGTGGATGTGGAGTAATAAAAGTGGTGAGATTTGTTGAAAATGGTAACTGTAATTTGTGTGTCCAATTGATGTGAGGGGGGCAGGGTATTAATTTCTGCCTGGTCTTGAGTGAGTTGGCATAGGTTACAAATTATATAGCCTGACTCTGTAGAGAGTCGTCATGGTTATAGTAGCACCACGGCTCATAGGGCCGTTGCTTGAATATAGGGACTGTCCTATCAATCGACATAACCTTGCAAAACAATTTGTCAATGCCAACTGTTATTGTCACAATCTCCGATCGAACTTGAAGTTTAAGATGTCCTGATAGGTGACCTGAATAGTCATTTAAATAGCTTGGCAAGTATTATTAAAATTGCACCAGTCCAATTGCGATTTGGGCGAAAATCTCATTGATCAATTGTACTTTCAGTCAATGTGAGGCCAGAGTAACATTGCCAATGTTGCAGATCGACAATCCCACGGTACAACAGTGTATTGATTATGTTTTCACTTGAGCAGGAAAAGGGAAGGGTTATCTTAATTGCACGTTGGGAGGAGTTGGCGTTCCTCATGATTTTAATCCATATGCTCAGAAGGCCTATAATCGTGTTGAAGAAATGTCCCCTCCTCCGGCACTCCCATTTCGCGGAAGTGATACGTAGCCTAATGTGTCCATTTATCTGCATTGCTATGCTAAATTAAAACAAACATTTTTGACACGCATGTGTTCACCAAGAGCCCTTAGGGGGCATAACAACCCGTGAAAATTAAAAAAAAAAGTCAAAATCGTAATATAGGCCGACATTTTCATATCGTTCTCCATCACATATATCAATTACAAAACGATAGGCGTTTAGGTTTCGGTTAGCCCGAGGTTGCTCTGGCTTTTTTCCGCTACGATAGCCCCTACTATCTCCTCTCCATAGAGGGGAGGTAGGTACGGACGACGTGCAACGCTACGGAACGAGCTAGGTTTCGGTAAGGAGTTAGCTTGAACTTATTTTCTTATAAGGAAAACAATGGCATTCTGGAGGATAAAAGCGCCCGTATCAGGCTCGCATAGCGATTTCTTCAAATACGTAAACACAATCTTAAAATCACTTTCAGATGATTTGCAAACAAAAAAAGCTGGTATTATTCTAGTGGGAACTTGTTAAAGGGGGATGGCCCGATTTAAGGATATGAAGTTTCCATCTTGATAGATTGGCCTTCACTCCAAAACCACATCTGTAAAGTTTCGCGCCGATATTTCAATCCGTTTTGATGCGAGAGCTAAAAACGTGATTTTGTAAGCCCCATAGAGTACTGTGTAAAATTAATATTGGTCGACCAAAATGGGGAACATTTTCGCTCATAACTTCCAAACCAAACATCCTTTGGCTCTAAGATTTCACAAGGTAAATGAGAAAAATAGTACCTTTCTTCTGATACCAAAATGTTGACCATTTCCGGTAAAATTTGGGATTCTGGGGACGAGGCTATTAGCGATCGGGCCATGGACCTTTAAAATCAAAATTTCACAACTGACATTTCAGAAGAAAAAAGGGCGTGGCACCTGTACGCCACTGGTCCCAACACCTAATTTTGGCGGAAAATGCGTACTTTACACCATATTCCGTATTGAAATGTGTGGTACACGATTTGGCACTCCATGCTCCACAACTCTTAGTATGGGACGGCGTTTCATTTGTTGGCTTTTTTGCTACAATTGGAATTTTTGGTCCTAAAATGTAAAAAAATGGTCCCAGGAATCCAAACCAAATTGTTACCATTTTTTATCCCTTCCGTTTGGCGGCCATCTTGGATTTCAAAATGGCCGCCATTTTCAACATATTTTGATCTATATCCGGACTTCTGAGCAACATAGAAGGCTCAAATTGGTGGCAATACCCATGTTTGTGATGTCAAGGAACACAAATATTACATTCAGAAAGTCGCAGATTGTTTCCTTCAGGCAGCCATCTTGAATTTCAAAATGGCCGCCATTTTCAACATATTTTGTTTTATATCTGAACTTTCAAGCAACATAGAAAGGTCAAATTGGTGGCAATACCCATGTCTGTGGTGCCAAGGAACACATATATAGCTCCCACAAAGTTGCAGATTGTTTCATTGTGGCAGCCATCTTAGATTTCAAAATGGCTGCCATTTACAACATATTTTACTCTATATCTTGACTTCTGAGCAATATAAAAACCTTAAATTGGTGGCAATACCTATATTTGTGATGCCAAGGAATGCAAATATAGCATCCATAAACTTGCAGATTGTTTCCCTGTGGTGGCCATTTTGGATTTCAAAATGGCCACCATTTTCAACATATTTTTATAATCAGGCATTTAAATGGGCTTTAATGTTGTTGAGGAGACTGCTGGATATTGATTTCAATACTTGAATATGCTCTGGAACACAAAACAGCATAGCAAAGAACAATAACCTTAAAACACATAAACGTATTACAACATCCAGAGCTATGGCTCCCCCGGGATTTCATGCTCTAACTGGTTCTGATGCAATAGGATATTGATTTGAAAGTAAAAATCCACCACTTGAGCTGATGGATGCATCAGACAATGCAATCAATGTTTTAATACCCTTGTGGTCAAGTGGGTCACATCTGACCCAGAAAGGGAACAAAAAGTCCAGCAGATTATATGGGTTCCCATGCACACCCCCCTTAAAACTAAATTCTAACATGATTTCTAGAATCTTTATGACATCTCCTTAAGAATTTTGATGTTACCAAAATAAAATATTGTCCCACGGGGTCTGTTTGGCGGCCATCTTGGATTAAGAGGGATTAATCATACAAAGTGGTTAAATTTAGTTGAAAAGTATCGCAAATGATTCGTCTCATCATAAACTTTGATTGGTTATCGTACAGGGGGCCCAGATCAGTGAGCCATAGTGTTTATTTTAGAATCTTTATGACATCTCCTTAAACAATAATGTTTTAATTAATCGTGGAATGAGAAATGTGCTATGAAATGTTGATGTCCTTAGAGTGAAACAAATCGGGTCTACCCTAGCCATTTGCTTATGCTCTTTAATTCAATATAGTAGAACTTCCAGAGCCGCTCTATTTAGCCCCGCCCCGAGTGACATTTAAAAAAATGTTTTTTAAAAAAACACTTTTTGAGCCTTATCGGTGGTACGAAACCTGGCGAGTTCTATCGTCCTCTGACACACAAGTTGATAGAGCATTTAACTGAATGGTCTATGTCCTACTGTTAGTCTCTATACCACGACGTTGTAAGCGACGGGTTGTACTGCTCCACAAAGGGAGTTTGAAGTAACTCTCACGTCACTGGATAACGCCCAAAGCTAACTTATTTACAAGACAGGGATACACGTTACTGTATCAACGTGAACTGGCAATCGAATGAATTCACCCCGAGCTAAACATAGCCCGTCAACCCCTACGGGACTGGGCCATAACCCCAAAGCTGGGCGCTAACCACTTTTCTTCCTTCACAATGTGGGGAAAAAGGCATATAATAATATAAGAGTCTACTCTCATTACTACAAAAAACACTAAGCACTAGAGTCCATTGCATAACAATCCAACATGACATAGAGTCAACTGCTCAAAGTTCACAAAAGATCGGCAAACGTAACCTAGCTCCAGTTCAAAGACCAGCGGTTTATCACCAAAACTTAAGGCCTTCACAGGTGGTAGACTACCCTCCACCTTTGCGGTGGATTATTTTCTGCCACCTTAATTAATATAAAATCAAGCTTCTGTGTACACAACTAATCCCAAAGCAAAAATTCTTCAAGGTGCTTAGGAAGTTTACAATGGACGGTCCAGAACGCGTTCTTGGCACGTATGGGTGCTGTCTCTTTCTATGGTTCCACTAATTCTAAGGGCTGTCAGCAGGATCAACGATTTACTAGCTCCTAACTGTTGACTGCGATCCCAGCGTGTTGGCTTTCTGGTTCTTGGTATACTAGCAACTGGGAGATGTTCTGTAGAACTGGCTGGTAAAGATAGTTTCCAGATGAATAAGCTGTGGAGTCGTGGCTTTTGGTAATGCTCCTCCACGTCCTGATGTTCACACTGATTTG
This sequence comes from Ophioderma brevispina, assembly GCA_023653785.1. Taxonomy (NCBI): domain Eukaryota; kingdom Metazoa; phylum Echinodermata; class Ophiuroidea; order Amphilepidida; family Ophiodermatidae; genus Ophioderma; species Ophioderma brevispina. The sequence continues at coordinate 12,805 of JAMKCH010006667.1, read as the reverse complement.
GTTTGATGATCCAAACAGATGAGTTGGGTTGTGCTCAAAGTGACTTGGGACCTTATAGCATTTCTGACTTTTTGGATACGGATACGAAGTATTTCTCAACATGAGATCCAACAACGTGCAACAATTTTACCCACATGCTTCCTCGCACGAAGTGACTCAAATATCTGATTCCGCACGTGTTCTGTGCGCGGTCTGAATCAGGGACACTATGGTCACCGACTTACCACTTTGAGTGGTGGGGCAACTGATCCTAAGGGTGCCTTTTACTTTTCACTATGGGGGTTGGTTTGCTGATCGCACTCTGAATGTTGGGACTGGATCCATCTGTCGTGTCAGAGAAAGGTCATGTCTCTGCGTGTTTGTGAACTGATCCCCCGTTGAGCCCCACCACTGACATCTCCCTTGTGACGAAGACCGCCGTGACCTAAATACGAAATTTAGACATCGCTGTGTGCGCATCTGATACGTGATCGAGGGATACAGAGGCCTGCCCCATTGGTCCTGGCGTAACAGTTCGTCTCGAAATTCGCGAAACTGCCTTCTCGCTATGGGATTCTTGTTTACATTCTTGCCGCGTCCAACCTCATGCTAATGCTATATTGCCCGCAGGAGCCTTCATCATACGACAAGCGTGAGAAACCAGTCGGGATCCAACGAATGACAGCACGGTGGCTCTATTCCAATGGATCGCATTTCTCTGCAGAGCGGATCCAAGGCATCACGAAGCCGGTTTTCAAGCATGCTGTGCGTTCAGTCCACCAAGGCACGACGTGGTTGAATGACGTGGTGTTTTCCCGCAGACATCGGTATCAACTGGCGGTTACGCTTAAGGACATCTGCTGAGAATTATACGCCAACAGCTTTCAGGATGATCTCCTGTGGACTGCTTTATCAGAGTGTTGGAGTGTTGCGAAGGGAGGTAACAGTGATGACAGCTTGGATGTCCCTGCTCAAGAGACGTGTCCTATGTCCAAGGCGTAGAAAAATTCGGCGGCTCAGTCAGAACTTAGCTGTGAAGACTGGGATGGGTCTAACTGTAACTGTGCAGGGTCAGTAAGGAGGGCCATTCAGAACTCTGGCGAGAACAATCGACAGCCTCGCGTGTTTTGGGGAAAGTGGCTGGTCACGGCGGGCGACCAACAGACTCACCCTTGGCAATGGAAGCAACTTGTAGGTATTTCGTTTCACATCTTTGACATTACTGGTCTTCTTTGAGCTGGCGGTGCCCTGGAACCAAGTGAGCATGGGTTCTACTTAAGTCAGAACATTCCAATTGAATGGATGACCAAGCAGATCTGCTGGTTCATCGGAGCTTAAGCCAGTGCCTGAGATGACACGCTCTTGAGCCAAATGGCGAGGATCGCGTAGACCTCCCCTCTTCATGTTTTACAAAGCTGCAAATCGGGCAGGTTGGGTCTGGCAATCAGGAGCATTGCGGCTCGGGCGAAATCAGATGGAATGTTGACTGATCCAGAGACATGACAACTGTCCACTTGTACGGTGCTAACTGGCACAAAATGTGGACACCCGAGGACTGGAGGAAAATTCTCCACGTGCAAAGCTTCTCACAGCCTCACACGCTTGGTTCATCATTCAATTATAACAAGCATGGTGTTTTGGATTGAATAATAAAGGACTGAAGTGCTTTGGTATATGCCGAAATAGACAAGGCTTCAACTTCACTGGTAGAGCCAGTTGGGTTGGCGTCCACGCAACGTGGGGCACGACGACATCCAGCAACGGTGTGGTCTGCCATTGCGGGTTATATACCAAGTTGACACCATACTTGTGCTTCATTGACAGAGCCATCCAGCTAACATCCAAAGTTGGTCATCGTCTGGACGTGGCACTTTGATAGTCGCTGTTGGAGTTAAAGGGCAGCTTGAACGCATCGTTAAAGGCATCCCCAGACATGTCATCACACCATGTGATTTTGTCTTGTCTGGCGGCCTGCTACCACTCCATCATCTAAGGGATGCCAAATTCTATTCACACAGGAATTACCGCGCGCCAAGACTGTGAATAGTGCACCAATGACGATCTCATTCCACCGACCTTTTCTGGGGGGTGCACAACTGGCAGCGTAGCCACCCGGTGTGGACTGGCCTGAAGAGTTCCATTAGACCAGACTCCAGCCTAGGATGACAGTACTCTTGGGACAAATTAACTTGTCCTTGGATGCAGAAGACGCAGAACATTAATTGTATCAAGAGAATGCAGCAACTATCTCCAATTAATGCAGCAACGCATCCAGTGGCACCACCAGCAGTACAAATCACATCAGCAAGCTTTGTCAACCACCATACCCTTCTTCCAGGAAATCATCCGATAAAAACGGCGCATCATTCCTCCTTCAAGTGCCGTTTCCTAACCAGGCTATCACCCATCTGGCGGAATCTTGTGGTACTTACACGGACGCCCCCTAAATTGCGTAGCTACACCCACAGTAGTTCTTCATAGACTGGCGAGAGAGGGGAATCTGGTAGAGGGTCACTGGTGGATGTCAAGTTGCCTATAAGGGTAACTCTCCCCATTAGCATCCTTACGATAAGGTCTAATCCACACTCATGCATAATTGAAGGCTCGGGGTTTGCTGTAACCTGCCTACCATCACGAATCAGTAACTAAACGAAACCGCCACTGTTTTCTTCTTGAACCAAGAATGAGGGTTTATGGTACTCAACGACAATACCGACATCCTCCTTGCGTGCAAATCACCCCAAATCTTTTCAAGCTCATCAACTTGTGTTTCTTCCTGGAGTTTCAATCATGGGCATACTGGGGAAGTCGGCCTTTGCGTTGTGTTGGCTGGACTGGGCCCATATTAACAACAGCCTTGAATAGGGGACCCTTGGCAGCGCCATTGTATCCAGGGAATGTATGCGTCAAAAACTCTCATCAAATTCTTCATGTGACGAGCACGTAATTTGGGATTTTTTATATCCCGATACGGACGCCCGCGGCTCACTTGGGTTGATTCTGGATCAGAGGAGCCACACTAGCAAGAGTCTGTACTTTTGGGTATGAGAGGCGCTTGGTGGTGGCAGTGCTTGTATTCCCTGCAAATGGAGTCAGGTGTGTCTTTAGTGCATTTTGAGGTAAGTACTACTGCACGGAATTGCCAACTTCTCGGTGTCCTCCTAATGACGAGTGGTCTCGCCTGCTTGTTATTGGGATGCGGACCTTTGTGGCAGCAACACCTAATGAACTTGGACAGCGCCATTAGCTGGTCTGATCTGAGGGTCTGGCCAACACTAGCATCAACACGTGATTCTAAAGCAAAAGTGGATCGCCTCTGCACCTCTTCATGGAGATCCACTCATGATTTCCTGCCAGGCCTGCCATACACGTCAAGAAAAAAAGCTAGCTGTGCGATGGGGGGGGGGGGGCACGAAGAACATTGAGCTCGACGTTACTGTGTGGTGCTTTAACAGAACCTTCTGTTTGATCATACGTGTAAGTGGTACGCAGATCACCTCAACTTGATTCTGCTGTTTTTTGCAGGACGAACCTGCGACATCTGTTCAGACTTCATAAATGGGCATTTCTCTCCATTACCTCACTGGACATCATGCTCTTCTCTAACGCACAAGAGCCAACGAAATTGACATTTGTGGCCGTTCGCGAGTGAAGGGTGAGCGATTTTCTTCCAACACATCAAAGGGTACTTGACCATCGGCCGCTGATGGGCAGACTGGGTCGCTCTTTGCGAATTTTGACGACCTAGTGGAGCGAATTTTAGATCTCGCGATGAGATTTCCGTGCTGCTCCCCATCAATTCGTGAGACGCACTGCATTATGGTTCACAGGTGTCCAAATTAAGGAAGACATAATCCATCCTGAACACGTCGGGCAGTTGATGGCTCTGACACCTGGGAATCATCCATGTCTCCGGGTCGATGAAGGCAAAGTCATATTTGTTGAGTCGTCATCTGATTCATCAGATGTTGGGACACTCGACAGCTCTCTCGCGATATAACCTTGCGGTCTTGCTCTTGGAAGGTTGGGGAATTCAACTAAGCGAAGTGGTTGTGAAATCAATCACGTCCCACCTGCTTGCAAAGGACAAAGACTGTTGTATGTCGTGTTTAGGCTTGACTCTCCGCTTCTGTGTGATGCTCTTTTTGCGGCACTCTTGCGGGGGCATTGTGGGGGGTGTGGTTACGGTGGCATAGCTCAGAGCATCATTCATGAGGTGTTGAAGCTCCTCTCAGTAGTTGATCGAGTTCTGGGATATTTCTCTGGTTTGACGGGGAAGCAAGCGTGCGTGACCGAAGTTCAGTACCGTAGCGTTTTGCTTGACGAGGCGTGGAAGGTTGCTATGGATCAGACGACGCCATGTTGCAGGCGACAAAGTCTCTCGAGAGTAGGGAGTACAGCGCTCTTTTCGCTTCAGTAATGGCTTTGACCATGATGATGAAGCCCACCATTCCACCACCCTGGCAGAGGAGATTATCTTTAACAATCGCGATTGACATGCGCTGATAAAGATCACACCTAGGTTGCGTTCATGCAGCATTTGAGGCCTATTGTCTCGCAAAAATCAAGAAATGACACCCGTCCGGTTGGACTGCTCCATAATGGCCGAGCCGAATTGCATTGCCACATGTCATTGCGACTGCAGATGCTTCGTTTTTCACAGTGTATTTGCAGATACTTTAACTGGGGCCATAGTTGGGCGGACTTTGGCTAGCATGAACTCAAGCATAGTCACTTCTCTGTTGGTCATAGCTCTTTGCCTCGTGGGACTGATCACCATCTATTTGTGAACTCCCGCAGGGGGGGGTGCGGTGCTTTTGGTCTTTTTCTCCACTTGTCTCTCACAGGAAGGAAGCAAAGTTAGGAGGGACAAAGTGTACTGAATGTTATGCGTCCAGCTCTTCCAAATGAGTTCACAGTCTCATTTTTTTTTTGCTAAGATCCACTGTTTTGGGGCAGGTGTGTGGCTGCCACTCTCTATTGAAATACAATTTCCACTCTGCAAGAATGCTATAAGTCAGTGTATAACACACAGCTACAGTATCAGCTGCGGTTCTCACCTGTCTTGTGAATCGCACAAACGAGTTTACAGTTGGCTTTTTGAAATCACTGGTTCCCATCATATTTCTGCTTTACTACGCAACACTAGCACAAAGGGAGTTGGAACAGTACCCTAAGTCACTGTGGTAACTACCAAACACTAACTAATTTACAAGAGGATACACGTCTTTACTGTATCACGGTGAACCTGTCAAGATGAATGCACCAAGCTAACCTAGCCCGTCAACCCCCAACAGATGGCATATAACACAAACTGGTCGCTGTTGCCTCAGTTCCTTGTTTCACTACTACACATCAGTACTAAGATAGCATTGCGAGGAATGCAACGTCATGCTGATAGCCTTCATTGGCCCCGTAAAATTGGTCCTCTGAATCCTAGCAACTCCTAGTGCTTCAAAGAGAGGAGACTTCGCTGAGGATGTCAAATATCTGAGACTGACGGCCTAGCCCCCTTAATCGCAGCGTCTCTGCTTCGGTAATGTAATGCCTTTCTATAGATTCGCCTCTTTGTGGCCAGAGGTAGAAGATCCTCGACACATCTGGGTTCCTTACTCTGGCAGCAGCCTGGTGTCACCAAGGAAAGTACATCTAGTAGAACCATTTGTTAGGCCAGGTGTGCCTGACTTTGTAAGAAGCCGTCTTCAGACGGCTAGCGTACGAGGCTACGAGGCAAAGCCCATCCAGAGGGCTTTGGTACAGTGTCAACGATAATCTGGCTATAAGTCACTCTTTCCTTATGTATGTTCATCTCGAGATGGGGCGATCTCCCGGCAGTGTTGAACTACTTGAAAAAAACCCCCGCTTTCTTGAGCCGTTGTTCGAACTTCTTTAAGACTTGTGGTGTCGCCAGTTTCCGTTTTTGGAGCACCAAGCCTTACTATCGGACGAGAGTTTGGTTATTCTCCCTGATGGACTGGGATCATGTTTTGTTTCTTTCATCCTGGGTTCGTGGCAAAAAACATGAAGTGCGCAAAATTTCCAGGCAAATGCCCTTCCTGCCCATCTTTAAAGGGGTTGGGTGGTAATGGGGTCTGAGCAGTGACTTGTAAATGATTTTTTCTTATTTTTTTCCTATATTGGAAACTGTTATATATCAATTGTAAGCCATGTCCACAGCAAGTTTGTAAAATCCATTAAAATTGTTTTGCTCTGGTTGCCATATGGTAACCACGTAAGGCATCTGATTGGCTAAACACTTAAAAAACGAAATTAATAAAACTAACATGCTACCTGGACGAATACTCTTGTGGGACATAGGTCAGGGGTTAACTACGGATTGAACCCATGAAGCCCGGATTTTTTAAATACCGTTGCCATGCAACCGGCAATCGACCAATTACACAATTTCATTGCGTAACTTGAATTTGAACACAATTTGAAAATCGGCCTTCCCATAGGTTCACGACGGCCCTCTCTTGTGCTTAATAGTGGTGTGCCAAATTTTCTGTTCATACAATGTAGCTTTTTCTTCTAGTTACGTTCCGTATTTCTCGTTTTGGGATGTCCCGTATTTTAACCGAAACGGTTTAGGCCGTCGAAAGCCTTTAGACCAAATTGAGGGCGCTTGTGATGTGAAATAGGGACATTATTTTTTTTAAATTTCATTTTTATACCTTGAATTAGTCATAATTATTAATGAAGAATCTAATCGAAATAGGTTGCTCCAATGTCCCTGTATTAATTTTCACAATGGTATTGCGAGATATAACTGGGCAATAGGTGGCGATTTGGCGTAGCATTACTCAAGCATAGCAACTTTCTGTTGGGCAGTAAGGTCGCTTTGCTCGGGACAGATCACCATTCATTGTGAATTCCACGCAGGGGGGGGGGGTGCTTTGGTTCTTTGTCTCCCACTTGGAATCGTCAACAAGGAAGGAAGCAAGTTAGGATCAAGGGACAAAGTGGTATGAAGTTATGCTTCCAGCGTTCAAATGAGTCACAGTCTCATTTTTGCTAAGAGACCACTTGTTTTGGGGCACGGTGTGTGGTTGCAATCTCTATTGAAATTACAATGTCCACTCTTGACAGAATCCGATAAGGTCAGTGTATAACACAGCTACAGTATCAGCTGGTTGGTCGATCACTGCTTGTGAAATCCAATAAACAAAGAGTTACAGTTGGCTTTTGAAATCAATGGTTTGATTCCCATAGATTTCTGACGTTACTACGCCAGAAAGGGAGTGGAAAGAATCATCTAAGTCATGGATAACGACCAACACTAACTTTAATTTACAAGAGGAAACACGTTACGTAATCAACGGTGAAACTGGAGGATGAATGAACCAGAGTAAACATAGCCCGTCTACCCAACAGGATGTGCAATGAACACAAAATGGCGCTGGTCCTCAGTTCCTTGTGTCACTACTACACAAATACTATAATAGCAGCGAGGAATGGCAACGTCATGCTGATAGCCCTTCATTGGCCCCGGTAAATGTGGTCCTCTGAATCCTAGCACTCTAGTGCTTCAGAGAGAGGAGAGACCTTCGCTGGAGGATGTCAAATATATGAGACTGACTGCCTAGCCCTATCCAGCGTCAGCTTCGGTAATGAAGGCCTTTTCTAGAGAGTTCAGGCCTTCTTTGCGGCAAGAGGAGAAGATCCTCGGACACATCTGGGTCCTTACTTCAGCTGGTGTAACCAAGGAAAGTACATCCTAGTAGAACTACTTAGGCTAGGTGTCTGACTTTCTAAGAAACCGTTCTTCAGGAGGCTAGCGTACGAGGCTACGAGGCAAAGCCCATCCAGAGGGCTTGGAAATGGTCAACGATAATCTGGCTATAAGTCACTTCCTTAATGGTAGTCATCTCGAGAATTGGATCTTCCGGCCGTGTTGAAACTACTTGACAAAAAAACCCTGTTGAGCCGTTGGTCTGAAGCTTCTTTGAAGACTTGTGGTGTCGAGTTCCGTTGTTTGGAGCACCAGCCTTAGCTATCGGCGAGAGTTTGGTTATTCCGAGCGTGGGATCAGTTGTTCTTTCATCCTGGGTTCTTGGCAAAAAAAAATGAGGGCGCAAAATTTCGGCAAGCCCATTCCTCCGAGATTTAAAGGGGGGGGGGGGGTATGGGGTCTGAAGCAGTTGAACTTGAAATGATTTTTCTAATTTTCCTAAATAGTGGTTATACATGTAATATACATTTGTAGGCCCATGTCACAAAGTTTTAAAATCCATGAAACTTTTGCTCTGGTTGCAATGGTAACCCGTAAGGCCTCTGATTGCTAACACTAGAACGAATGTAACTAACTAACTAATAAATCTTACTGGGACAAAATTGGGGAAAACATATGCAGGAGGTAAATACGGAGTGAACCAATGAAAGCCGGATTTTTATACCGTTGCCATGGCAACCGGCAATCGACCAATCGCCATTAATTTGCATGGCGTAATTTGAATTTGGAAACAACAATTTTGAAAATCGGCCTTCATGGTTCAATAGGCCTAGATGTGCTTATAGTGTGCCAAATTATGTTCATAGCATGTAGCGTGTTGAGTGACGTTTCGTTCTCGTTTTGGAGTTTGAGTATTTTTTAACGAAACGAGTTATAGGCCTTCCTCGAAACATTTAGACAAAAGTGAGGGCGCTTTTGATGTGAAATATGGAATTATTTTTTTAAATTTCATTTGATACTTGAATATCATAATATGAATGCTTGAAGGAATCATCGAAATAGGTGCACCCATTGTCCTGTAAGTATTTTTAAAATAATTTTCTTAAATATCGCAGGGTGAGAAAAACAATAAAATACATAAACATCCACTACCCAATGACATTATACTTTAATTTATGGAAAGGATAATATAAGTATTTATATACTTCAACTTAGCCCAAAATGAATGTGCTAATAGGTCATAACAATATCTTTAAAATATCTTAAATATAACCCCCTGGAAATTTTCAATGATAAAATATAGGAGATGATGCCTTTTTGGCAAATTCGCGTACACTACTTGGACTTGTATGCCATATCTCGCGGAACCGAATGTCGTTGGATCGAATAAAAAGGATTTTGTAGATTACAGTCTACACAATTTAGCCATGGACATTATCTCATTCTGGATTAGGAACAATTTTTTCATATTAAGACCCCATACCCCCCCCCCCCTTGCAATTTATTTTCTTCATTGAGTCAGAGAAACTTTAGTCACTGAAGAGAGGCTCGAACAATCAGAGGGCAGATGTAGCAACTTTGTGACCTCCGAAAAAACTGACAATGATCTACATTGGATTAAAGGCAAGCAAATTATACAGGGAGGGACTAAACTAAAAACTTATGTTTTGTTGTTTCCCTGAGATATGCGTCCTTGCCCTATCCAATTGTAGAGATGATCTGAACCGACAGAAAACGGGTGGGGTCAAGGCCTCCAGGGGTCGGGTTAGTGCCCCGGGGATTGGAACATTGGGTTTGATATGCCTTAAATGCCTTTTGAGGCCTAATTCTTGCACGAGGTTTGTAAAAAGGGACTTGTCATACGCTGTCCATTGAAGTTTAAACCTATATTTTGCCAGCAATCCGGCTCAAGCACCATGACCCAAATTGGTCTCATCTCAAACGACGAAACGAAACCCATTCCTTGGCTACACCAAGATTAAGGGTGAAACGAGGAACGGGGAATGCTGGGTTCGGATGTAATTTCATATGTGACCCCCCCGTCGGGCAGAGGGAACAAATTTAAATATGTATGAGATAAACATTTAAGGGTATTGAGAGTTCTGCATGCTCTCGAGTGATGCAAAAATAGTAATTGTATACTTCGGATAGGGCAAGCAAGGCATGTCGTGGGAGACAACAAAAACAATTAGTTTTATTAGTCTACACAATGTGATGCACTTGAAATGTTTGAAATGCACAGAGCTCTGCAAGTTATGCATGCTGGAAAGCCATCCATACCTTCAAGTTTTCAGTTGTGATGAAGAGGATGAAGTTAGGTCCGTATAATGCAGTGAGTTATAATAGTTCAGGATGATTTAATCTTTGTAAAACTGAATTTTCAAAGATGTGGTGAAATTTGTTTAAAAAAAATTGTGAAGTAATAGTAGTAGGAAACCAATTTAGTTGTATTGTGTCTCCTTACTTATCTACAAAGGGCCTGCTTACATGTCAATATTCCACATCAGTTGTTGTTGTTGTGGTTTGTATGGCGCTTTAAGCTACTAAGGTATTTGCGCCAAGAACTAAATTAGCTCACTATTTGAAAACCATCACAAACTTTCATGTTGCAGTTCTTTAAATCGAGGACTTTGGAAAAGGGCAACGGAGAAGCGACTCATGCATAGCTTCAGTAAATCGGGGTCAGCTAGCCTACGCTGGAACAGAAGCAAACCTTCAACGGTGTCTTATCGTAGGGTGTAAACAAGTCAGCATCATCGTCAACATCATCATCGTGGAATAAATAGGACAATAAAACGTGGTCACTGTGATCGGTTACCATATCACAGGTATCGCCTGGATTGATGCTTTATCGGGGGCCTCTTCAATAGCGGAGGAGTGGTCCATATCCACTTCCTTTTCAACCACCTCTCGGTAACGCGGTCCAGAGTATACGCCTGAGCTGGCACATTGTCTTGGGTAATCCGAGCTTTGTGTCATCAGCTGGTTTAGGTTGGTAGTCATGAGGTTCTTCCGGGCCAACATGGGCATGCTTCTCTTATCCCGTATCTTTGTAGGGGATTTCCGCTTCTTTTTCTTTTCTCGACCTTCACGGATAGCAAAGGACTTGTTCACAGTTCCGAAGCAAGTGCAGTGTTTTCCATCTGGGTCTGCACCGGTATGACTGGGGATTGTCTTAGCGTGGGTTCTCCACAAAATATTTAGATATACTGCATTTCCATGACATTTCAAAAAAAGGATAGGTATGGTAATATTAAGCTCTGAAGAATGTTAGATAGGACGTGGTCCAAGAACAGGGAACAAATTTATTGGAGTATCCATAATTTTCCGAGAGCGGTACCGTCCAAGTCACTCACTCAATCAAAAACCAGTGAAGGAATCCGTCCAATCTATCCACATCATGACCACAAAAATATTTGTATGCATAATTTTAAGATATATTTTCCAGGGTTTTATTAGTGGGGGGGGGGTGGAAGGACGCCCGAGTTTCGATCCTAGAGAGTTGGGATTTTTGAAGTTGCCAGGCTCCTGTGAGCTCTATGGAAAAAATCCCTAAATTCGGCATTAATATGCTGATTGATTCCTCCAAAAACCGCATTGATGAATCATTCAATTTTCACATACGGGCAAGAAGACATCGTTTAAATCAATTTGTGTTGCTCTGCGAACCTATAGTTCGTAGAAGAAATTTGGAGAAAAAATGCATGTGAAAATTCAATTTCACACGCCATTTCAAAATCCCTAGACTGCTGCTGAGAACGTTATTTATCAAATTTAGTATCATTCGCATGTATTGGGGTCCTACAATGCCTATTGACTCCACAGGTCCGACACGAACGTATACAACTTAACAGCTAGCTACCGTCGGCGCTCATGCAACACAACGTATACCCGACGTATTGACGAGGATCTGGCTCATATCGCACCACATTTGCTCAAATATCCCTTCCACGACCTGATTTGTTCATAGTTGAATCCATTTTTTCGTGAAGTTACGTATAGATTCGTTTAATGGGTTCATATCGCACCACAAATATTGTATGCCCAAATTTTAAGACTATTTTCCATGGTTTAATTATTGGGGGGGGGTAGTCTAGGATGTTTTGTGTTTGCAAATTGAGAGTTCCATTTTTTTTGCTATATTGGGTTAAACTTTTATATCTTGTAAATTATCCTGGAAACCCCAAAAAGTATAGCTACATTTTTTTTGTGATGTGCAAGGGGTAGCCAGCAATTTCCAAATGGCCGCCATTTTTTTTTTCAATATTTTAGCTTATTTTGACTATATGCAAGTTTTTATGAAGTTTAAAGGTTTTATTCCTGTGTTTTTATTCATTTAATATCAGGGTGATAACATTAAATACCATTTTGTTAACTCTTAAATTAATCAGTTCGTTTGGGTGCCAAAAAGTCAAAATGGCCGCCATTTTGACCATATTTTGGTTTTTGAGTATATTATGGGCCTATACAATTTTTTTGTTTCTTTGAAATTTCTTGACATTAAAGTCTTTGATTAAATTACAATATATTTATGTATCAAAGATACATTTATGTCATATTTACCATGATTTTCAAATCATTGCATTCTTGCATAGGGATTTTTGTTCGAAAATATCCGCCATTATTTTAAGTGTTCTCTTTCTTACTATCAGCTACATTAAATGTATTCAGAACGAACAGTGCCATTTCCATCATGTTTTCTTTAATAATTATAAATTAAAAAAAAAAAACCCCACCCCCCCCACCGGCGGGAAAGGAAAAAATGGTCAGATTTTGGCAAAAATCAAGGCGAGGTTAATAGGGGGCCAAAATGGGTTAAAATCTCAAAATTTTTGATATTATTTTGCCCTACTCCGAAAGAATTTCAGAACTGTGTGCCCCACCCCTGCTAACAGGCACATCCTAGACAAATGATGGGGGGGGGTCGTGGGTCTAACACCGCCAAAACATGGATGAGACCAACACTACCGCAAGAACACAAATGGCATAAACAAATCAGACAACGTCTGGTGGACGTAAACATTCTTCAACCACTGATACAAACAAGATCAGTCGCTAGCAAACTTGGCAGTCAATGGACCATGTACTTTGATGTTGCACTGATATGAAGATTGACAAATTTGGTCACCTTTAACATTAATTGGTAAGTTGAAA
>JAMKCH010006666.1:0-31377 GCA_023653785.1 Ophioderma brevispina | reverse complement strand
ACACAAGACGCCACATCCCAAACTTTGCCATATCTAACTCTGCCAATAATGAGTAGCTCACCATATTTGACCTCTCTTAATGACTACCCCCAATTTAAAGTACAAACATTCCCAACTCGCCAATATAATATGCAACGATCAACTGTTGACAAACAATACTGTAAAACAATTTAATTTCATGGCAACTTAATTTAGGGAATTAGCAAATCATCATGTTTTTGCAGCAATTTAATTTCACTAATTTGAATCAACCTGCTATGATAGACTATAGTAATTCATCTTTATTGGCGGCAATTTAATTTAGCGATTTGGAGGTCTTAGCGAAATTAGCGAAATTAAATTGCTAGCAAAATTTACTTGTCTTACAGTACTCTTAACTCTTCCTACCTCCCTGGATGTGATATCTCAACATATTTTAACGCTCCAAATTTCCTGTTTGCCTGCAATGATGGCAGCCACCAGTGCTGAAAATAACGAGTAAATTTATTCGTATTTTTTTATTCCGTCTTATCAACTGTTCTTTGGTTTCTTAAGCTGAGAAATCTATTGAGTGTCTAATCTATATGAAATTTCTATTATGACATTTGTATGCGTTTAAAGTTTGTGATAATTCCATTAACTCAGTTCCACGTCCATTCTAATCCGGTAATGATGTTCAGTGAGACCACCGGACATTCTTGAACATGCTCAAAACTTGCACCGGACATCAACGGATGTAGGTGTTTGGTGATTGAACATATTTTCAACAACTCACCATATCTCCTTGTTCAGGAGCGTACCATTGTTGATTTGTTATCAACCCACATCCAATGCATCCAGGTATTTTTATCCTGCTTAGTCGCCCTTGCGGAATAAAAATATGCGGACGCATGGATGCATCATTGTTGATTTGTGATGAACCACTCTGTAACATGTTTAAATCCCTAAGTCCGTTTTTTTGTCCGGCAGGTTTCCATTACTCATCATGTACTCATTAGTTACACTCTTGTGATGTACGGTGAGTGTACGGTGGACCAGAGCATCGAAGCCACTTCTACCCTGACCAGAGCACAATGACCAATTTTTACGATTATGTGTTCAGAATCTAATGTCCTATAGTAGCTGTCACAAAAGAGTGGCCCTCTCTTGACTCCGTATATGCTCAATTTTGACTTAAATTTCCTTTCAGCTATCAGGTCTTGGCTGATATGCATGCCCCCCTCCCAGTGCCATACCTAAATTTCTTTCTGTGTTCGAGCTTCAATAACATTGTGAGATGATCACTTTCGACTCCACCCATACTTCATAAAACCCAATACATGCTAAAGTATAACCTAGTTATCCAATCTTTACACACAGTTCATCCTTTTCAGGAAGTCTGTGGGCTTTTATCAAAAACGAAGGAGGTTTAATAGTTTCATCTTTCAAGCACAGATTTTAAGATCATCTGTTTACCATAAAAGTCAATCTTGTTGATGTAATGGTTTGTTTATTGAGGATCAATAAAAATGGTTCCACTTCTTGTTATAGCCTATTCTATACAGCTTTCTCCCAAGATACTGCTGAAATTGTCAACTGATATCCAGTGAGAACAGTTAAACAGCCTATATAGTTTGTCCAGTGTAACATCGAACGTGACCTTTATTAAGCCTGTAGCCAGGGGGTGCGGAGGGAGCACACACACTCCGGGGTCTTTAAAAAAAGAGAAAATAAAGAGAGGGTATTGAAATAAGGCTCAAAATGAAAAAAAATCATATTTTTCCAGGGGCTTTGCCCCTGGACCCTACCGGGCCTCTGCCCCTGGACCCCAGCCCCTGGACCCCTGCTGTTCTGGTTTTCATCCCCAGGATCTGCACCCTGGGGACGTGGAATCCTGGCTATGCATATGTATACACTGACACATGCATACACTGACACAGCATTACTTTAGAAGCTTATTTACACAGGTTCATAAAGTGCCATTTTGTACTAAACCCAAATAGTAGATCTCATGGCCAAAGTAGGGTCTTTGGAACTGATTTTTTACCATTTTTATGGATTTTGAAACTGAATTTTAGGCCAAATTAGAGGTTGTGGAGCTGAAGAACTGGCAAAATTTCCCAAAATTTAAGTCATGGAGGTAAAGAGTTTTGAGAGCTTTGTGGCAATGTTGGTGTCTTAAAGACACTATCAGTGATTTGCTTAATCAGCAAATCGAAAAAATCATCAACATCAGATGTTTGCATGTATTTACCAGTACAGGTATCCTAACATACCATGCCAATTATCGACCAAAGCACCCTAATACGGACAGAACAGATATGTAGTCATTCATGTCCGAACGTACACGTCTACAACACGAAGGCGTATTGAATATGAGAATCGTCACTTGGACGCTGCCTTTTCTTCTCTTCTCTTCGTTTTCCCTTTCCTTTTCTGATCCAATTCTACAGCTGAAAAGGGTAACTTATGAGAATTCTACAGAACTTAGGTCCGAGATTCACCTTGAAGCTATTCGTCCTTGCAAATTTCAGATATTTTTTTAAATAAACTGAATAGTGGCTTTAAGAACTTAAGCATAGTACTTTAGTGTGGGTCCTAAAGAACTGCATAGGAGGTGTAAACTGTGGGGGGGAGGGTCTTGGACTTCCGCCATTACCCTACCCACCATTTTGGGTCAGTGCACCATGTCACCCGCCCTGTGTTAGAAGGAATTTGTTCCATGTATGTTTGGTCCCATTTCAGAAGATATTGAATCTGTAATTAATCAATACACATTTTTTTGGAGGAGTGTCCCCCATTTCTCAACAATTTTGAGATTTTTTGAAATGTTGCATTGGTAAATTGGCTGTGAATGGTAAATCTCAAACTTTGTGTCATATAAGAAGGAATTTGTAATCAGAAATTAATAATTGGATCCCAATAATAATCAACAGCCACTGAAAACATCATTCAATATGAAATAGATCCCATATGCCCTTTTAGGTTGGTATTTTCTCCTATCCCCTATGTGAAGGGTTTAAAATACAAAAACTTTTTTAAATACAAGTCTATCAGTACATTCACCACATTTCATGTACATCCTTCCACCAGTCTAAATATGTAATATTTTTTCTGTTCATTTTCCTGCAGGAATCAAATTGACTGAAAACTTCCAAGGGTTTATTCATAGGTAAGTAGATATCACATGTATTGATTGAACTAATCAAGATCGTCTTATGTAGGACAAGCCTGTTGCCATGGAGATGCGGAAGTTGATAATACCCCCAAATTCACCAAAGATCTGCTAGCTGAATCAGAAGGTCCACAATTTAAAAGAATGGTTTTAAATAACCCTAAAAAGGTCCCTTTTTTTCTTTTCTTGGAATCAACTTATGAATTATATAACTAAATAACCATTATATCGATACTGGTCAAAAAAGTTTTTTAACTTAACGTCTAGTTTTCATTGGGTAAACTACTTTCAATATCCACACGCCCACGTCTTTGGAGGCATCCCAGATTAGAGATATTTAGTCTTACATTTTTTCCAAAAATTCCCCCACTCCCTTCATTCAAATCATTTTAATGTCACTGTGGATGGTTACCAACCTAACCTAACCCCACTCCAACCCCACCCTAGAGGCCCCTCAAGTCAAGCATAGCCCATAGAGTCATTGGAAACTCATCAAGAAGATCAACTAGTGTACTTAATCACGTTTGTGAAGATGATGTTCACAACACGCATTTATATGCAGTCATTTCTGCAAACTGCACGATCTTAACTCTACAGTCACAAGAATGACAATACTTTTCCTAAGAGTTGACCTGTATTTAAAAGGGCGGGTGGCTACAGCGAGGTGAAATTCCAAGGTCCATCAAGGGGCTCAATTACTGGGACTATACTTATTATTAGATATCAATTAAGTTTCATTTCAACTGATTTTATTTTTAATGCATCAGAAAAATTTTTGGGTCAAGATGGGCCGGTTGTCATGAATTCTTATTTTGAACTACATCTAAATATAGGTCCAAGGGGTAAAATTGTCAGAATTGTTCTTTGAAAATTGTAGGGAAAGCATGTGTACACCTTCTTTCCTATGGTGCAGTTTAATAAATTAATGACCCCCCATAATAATGAAAACACGACAAAAACAAAAAGCCCACATTGTCATAGCATTTTTATAACTTAGATACAAGGAGCTTTCCAAGATTCAAATTTCTCTCAATTTGGATTTGTTTGTTGTAAATCAACCTACCTGAGAATATTTCTAAGTTTGGTATTGGTGTCGCACTACAAGGTTGCAGGAGGCCATACTATCAGTCCCATTCTGAGAATCTGTCTGGGTGCCTAGTCCTGGATGTAAAGTGACAGGAAGGAGATTTTTGAGGATACAAATTGTCTCCTCAAATTGGCAGTCGATCGGTGTAGACCACCGACCGAGAACGTTCGAAGGTTTATTGGACAAACAGTACAAAAGAAACTGCAAACCTTTTTTTTGAACTGCCTGCTATCGTAATCCATCCTTTTAGAAAACAAACATGCTTTGATTTTTGGAAGGCTTTTTGTTGGGGCTCCACCCCCTCACCCCCCCCCCCCCCCCCCCCCCCCCCCCAACTGGGTTAGGGGCTGTGCATGAACAGAAAATAGTAACTAATTTTTTACAGCATTTTGGCTTAATTCATTTCATGTGTGATTTTATGGACAACCATTAAAAATATGAAAAATAAAATTGTGGGTCCATAAAGCCAAAGATACAGGGTAATCCCAAAAGGTCATGCCACTTATTAATACTTTCATTAGTCAGCTTTATAAAGGTGGCACAGCTTTTAGAACACCTTGTATTTAACACGACAAGTACACCAATGCTGGTGTGAAATGTAGGAGGTACTTAATTAAAAACCTCTGTGATTTCCTGTTGATTTTATGGCAGCATTTAAAATATGAAAAATAAAATTGTTGGGTCCTTACAGCAAAAGATACAGGTGTCCCAAAAGTCATGCCACCTTTTAAATATCATTATTATCTTTATAAAGGTGGCACACAGCTTTAAGGAACACCCTGTATTAACATGGACAAATCACCAATGCTGGTGTGAAATGTAGGAGGTAGGAGGTGCGTACTTAATAAAAAACCTCTGTGAGTTTTAATGCCGAAATCGAAGCATCGTTATAGCCCATGTTTTACTATAATAAGTACCGTGAAGTGCTTGCGATCATGTATTAAGGTTTCGAATTTATTTTTGAGGGCTAAAGCCTTGTGAAATGAATCCTTCTATCCGGTCAGATGCCAAATATTGTGATCTGTAAAACTTTATAAACTAATTAGACGGACCATGTATAATTAAATGAACTATTATAGATTTCCTGATGAGTTGGTAAGTTTCAACTTTTCTGGGGTTTTTCTTGTTACGCTTGAGCATACGGCATTAAGCACTCTCAGTCGATCAAGTTGCTTAAAATCCCAGGGAAATCGAAAAAAATCATCAAAAAAATCAGATTTGTGAATTATGTACAAGTATAGGTGTCCAACATACCGTAAAGTGATAAGACCAAAGAACCTAATAAGGATCAAAATCTGATATTTTAGTCGTTATGGTCCGTACGGACACTTGCTACAAACGTAATTGAATGGGATTGTATCTGTAGAAGGAAGACATCGCAACATTCAATCCAGTTTTTCAGTTGGAACAAATTCACATATGCCAATTCTACAGACGTATCATATACTTGTAAGCTATTACTGCAAATTTCGAATAGTTTTACTCTTTGGGGCTCCTGAAGTGTCTTAAGTTGTCAATGGGTGTAAAAAACACACCATAAATATTGGCATACTGGAATTGGTGAATCTGGGGCAGGTGAAAAGCCCCCTCCTGAGTCAAAAATATTGGAAGAAAATGAGGAAAACGTGCCTATTTCAATATTTGAGGGAGGGAATTGGACCATCAACTTGAGCCTAAAAAAAATTTTTTGGTCAAAATTAATGTAAATTGGGTGATTCTGGTATTTTGGTCTCATTAAGCACATGAGGACTTGAGCCAAGTCACTGGGACAGCTTGAGAGTCTTGCTCCCCTGGATGGTTGCCTGGTAAACACTGACCAAAAGTATTGATGGGTTTAGAGAGGAGCTTTATGTAGGCAGGCCAGTTAACAGGTTGATTACAGGTTTACAGTGTGTTCTTTTTGAGGCCGATTTTCGGTATACACCGGCGGGAAGGAATTATTAAAAATGGTTCATTAGACAAGAGTCATTTCTCTGGCATTTTCTTGCTGATAACGATGGAAGTTTTCACGGCATAATCCTTCTTTTGGAGGATAATACAGAGGAAAATTTATCGGGTGAATGCCAAAGAAACACACCGTGTGGTTAGAGTGCGCATACAGGGAGAAAATAGTAATGCCATCGGTCATCATTGCACTTGAGGTTGATTGGTTTGCGTTCTTGTTTCCCACAAGTCTTGATATTTTATTTCTTTTTTACAAGGGCTGAAAATTAGCATTGTTTGGACAACAGAGACAACAAAAGCACTTATTGCAGAATGGGGGAGAAATTACATTTATATTAGTGTAATTATAGATGGTAAACAATGAAGTTGGCCTACTAAAAATTGCAGCTACAATTAGCGAGGATCACAACACAAAATGCTTCACGGTTGACCCGTGGCATATGACCTTGGCTGGAAAAATCCACGGCCCGATAACAGTTGGTCGCATTTTCTAGAAAAAACCGAGGTATGAAACCTTCGCACCTTCGCCTCATTAGACGGGATTGAACCCGAGCTTACAATTTTCTCACATAAATTTTCATGTTCAGTAGAAACATGCACATTTTGAAAAGGGGGGGGTCCCCGGGAAAAGGGCACCGAATGGGGATCCAAATTGACAGATTCAAAAAATCATGGTGAAAAAAAAAGTGGGAGTCCTAGACCCTCGGGACCCCTCCCCTCTATCAGCCTATGGTAGTGTAGCGATTGATACTTGTAATCACAAACTGGCAGATTTCTTGGGCGCAATTAGCTTTAAATAGCTTGAATTTCGTGATATTTAAAATATTAATGGGGAAACTGCTAGGGGAATCTGTCACGCGCCTTGCGGCTTGTAATGTCATCTCCTGGACTGCACTCACCCCCTCTGGACAGTTGATGGAAGTTATTGGCTTTCTGTCTGTGTGGCTGCAAGCTAGTAATTTTCTTTACCACATGAGACAGAATAATAATACATAATGTATAGCGCCTTAACAGAAGGATTCAAAGTGCTATTACACGGCCATCAGGAAATTGGTCAAATTATTTCCTTCATCACCTAGGTTTGGCAGCTGGCAGAGCACACTCCAAAAAGCACGTTTATTTGAAATTTACCTGAATATCAAGTCGACGAGGCAAGCGAAGATAAGTTCCCCTTGCCAAAGTGCAGCAAACGTAGCAGCGCGGGGTCTCGTAACCCCGTACCTTCATTTCATGAGTCGGGGCCTTTCATTCGCCTTCCCTCCTCTCTCAGTTTTCTTTAAAATCTGGCAGAAAAATCACAGCAATCCTAGTATAGCCCATAGTCTTTTAGGTGAATAAATGTTACTACTGGTTACTGCATAAAACTGAACAAAATTTTCAGTCAAGCCCCTCAAAGTTTTATGCCGGTGCTTCCTCTTTCCCATGTCAACCCAAAAAAATTATAATCTCTAGCTACACCCAGAGGGTGTTTTGAATCAATCCTCCCATAATTCATTGCATTGTGCCTATACTGTAACTTGGCGCTTGTTACATTCAATTGTTTGCAGCATTAAAAGAGCCCAAACTGGTTCCCGAAATGACAAAAAAAGTGCCAGTGTCAAATGTTATCAGTTTGCCCTGTTAGCTCCTCCTTCTTGCTTTTCTCAACATTGTGGCACGTAACATGACGTGATGATTGGATGTCATGACTAACTCTTAAAAATAGGCGACGTCCAGAATAGGCAGATTAGTCGGGGTGATCTCGTAACCAGTGCTTCCCTTGTCCAAGGCCCTACTTTAACTTGCCAATTGAGAAGAGCACAAGATTGTGGCATGGATCTCTTAAGATGGGGGGTAAGTTTCCAGTCAGATTTAGCCACGCTTGAGAAAAGCGACTGTTGGATAACTTTTCTTTCAGCGACTTGTCAGTTCTGCTGTCTTGGTATTAGCACGTTGTTGAATAACTTGCAGCTCTGGGAACTTTATTCTGTTCATCCTATTTTATTGAAAAAATTGCTCAGAAATTGCAATAAAATTGGTTTAAGTAATAATGCTGCGATATCTGGAGAAATTAAAATACATTGGGGGAAATTTGAATATCCTGATCTAGTTTCCATATACCATTATACAGAATAAGCATAAAAGCAGCTATTAATAATAACATTATATGACTACATCCATAAATAGCTGCTCTTATATCTTTATTCGCATATTATGGGGCTATCTCAACCCAGGGGTACTATTTTTGTAGGTAGTATGTGCTGCCCCAAACTTGGGATTGGGAAAAATTTTGTCTCTCAAAGGACACACTAAGTAGGGGCTTAGAAACTGAAATTCACAAAAAAATTGACAGCTTTGTAACTGAAATAAGGCTAAAATTTACCTTATTAGGCAAAAATTTTCCCAAAAGGCCCCAAGGGGAACCCTCACGAACTGAATTATGCCTTCAACTGTACTCTTAAGAACTGCCGAGAGGCCCGAAATGGTGCATCTTTAGGGCAAACATTCCTGTACCTCTTTCCTATACCTGTTCAAATCTCAAGTTTGAGGTGATGTCACTATGCATAAAGGTTTCGCACCCTAGAAGCGCACATGCTAATCCCCTTTGATTGCAGCATTTTACGCACACAACAAAAGGGCGGCCATTCGAACACTAGAAGCGATGCAGAAATGCGTCATATGTCACCTTCACATCGAGACTGTAAACAAAGTTAGGTCAGTGCCCCGGGCTGGATATATTGTTTCTCTAATAGCTCTGAAATGAAGGACTGGCCTTCAAAAATGGTACAACAGGGCCGATACGCAGTGATGGATTATTTGGGGGGTGCGGCACTTCGAAAAAAGTGGACCTTTTTTCGAAAAAGTGGACCTTTGTTAAAAGTGGACCTAAACCCCCTCTAAAATGTCCTTTTTTTGGACTTTTTGAACAGTTCAGCACCAAATGTGGACTTTCATGGCAAAATTTTTTAAATCTGGACCTTTTATAAAAATTCAGCAAAAAGTGGACCTTTTTCCCCTTTGTGGAATGTGGGGGGGGGGTGCGACCGCCCCCCCGCAAAACCACCCCTGTTGCGTTAAGGCTGGTTACCAATCCACTTTTCTAAGTCCAAAAAAGCCAGATAATTTACCAAAATGCTGGATGCAAAATGTCAACGATTGAGATACTGAAGTTGGGGACCCCTAATGTTTTTGTTATTAAATAAGACAGCATTTTGGGGTTATCCCACCCCCACCACCTAAATGACCATTGTCAATTTTGCGAATCTACTGTATATGGTAAAGATTTAGGATATTGAATCGGGGGGGGGGGATTGTGATTTTTTGAATGGAATGGGGACATTTCTTTAACCTTATATTGTCAGATAGCAATATGTGAGGATATTGCGAATGAACTTTTTATACATGTGACATCAAACCAAGGAGGAGGAGAGCTTTTCAGGATCCGGCAGAAGATGATTGATTTGTGCTTGATTATCGTTTGTTAGACTTCAAATCAGCCACCAAAATTCAGTACAATACTATGCACTCTAATCCTCATCCACTGTAAATTGTGCCCAGAAAATAAACACAATGGCCATCTGTTATGGCGGCCTTGTCTAAGAGAACTGTTGCCATGTTTGACTTTCCTATTGGAGTCAGTAAATTGCATGATGGGGAATGCAGAACAAAAAAATCTCCCCTCAAATGAGCAAGGTAACAGCAGTGGTGGGTGCCGGGGGTGGGGGAAATTTCCCCCTATTTTTTTCTTGCCCCTCCCCGAGTTTCCTCCCTCATCAGAAGAAATTACGAATTTTGGAGAAATCAAGCGATTTGGGACCAAAAATCACAAAATTTTGGACAAAAAATCAGTGATTTGGAGTAAAAATTAGAATAAAATCTCCAATTTTTTGATGTTTTCCCAAAAAATCTCACTTAACACCCCAAATTTCCATTTTGCTCTCCGTTTGCCCCCCCCCCCACCATGTGATCAACTGGTATCGGCATTAAGAAACTTCATAAATTGCCTCCAAAAGAAGCATTCCTTGAAAAAGGGAGCTGCTAAATCTGTCCTTTGGAAAGCTTTTGAATCATAGCTAAGGTTTTATTGCAAGATTATTGCACATGTTATTATAAGTGTTCAGGAAAATGGCTCATAATCTTTTTAAAAAATGGACGATCGATCACTAATTTTTATTGATCTCTGCTTGGTGTGTAAGCTCTAAATGTTGTTAAAGCAATAACAGCACATTTTTTGAAGAGCGCCCCCAATTTTCAGAAAATGTGATATTTTTGCACAGTTATGTTGGAATTGTCCCCGCCCAACTTATGTTAGCGAACGGGGGAATCATAGAAATGATCCCATCCATGTGTGCGTGGGTGTGTCCCACGTGGATATCTTTGGAACTAAGCAAGTGGTGGGTGTCCATCTTACGCAACATAGATGTATATCGAGTAGCGCTGGGTGGGACCCGAAGTTGGGTCCTGTGTCATGGGTCAAAGGTCAAATGAGGTCAAAATATAGGGTTAATGCATATAAACCTTGTCAACACGATATCTTTTAATCTAAGCAAGTATGGGTGTCCATCTTTGCACAATATATGTCGCTTAAGTAGGCGGCGAATGAGTTCGGAGATGGGTATGTGCCATGCGGTCAAAAGGTAAAAGGTGGTCAAAAAATTGCTTTAAAACCTTGTAAAATTGTGGTAGAGTGATGAAACTTGTTGGGTGTGCTCAACCTTCGGTGCCGAAAATTGAAGGTCATTTCAAGGTTCAGGTGAGGTCATCAAGGTCAAAATCCCCAAACATGTGGTAGGATGATGAAACTTGGGGGTGCGGTACAATATTCAGTGCCGAAAATTTGAAGCGTTCCCCATTTCAAGTCAGCGGGGTCCATTCAAGGTCAAATCACGATGCATGGTGTATGCGTCATGAACCCTGGTGGGTGCAGTCAACAATTTATGCCAATTTTTTCAAGGTCATTTCTGGGTCATCTGGGGTCATCTGAGGTCAATTCACTGCAAATGGTTGTATGGTAATGAAAACTTGATTGGGTGTGGTCAAAGATTCAGTGACTGAAAATTCTGAAGGTTCATTTCAAGGTCATGTGGGGCCATCCAAGGTCAAACACTACAAAATGGTTGTATGGTCATGGACGTGGTGGGTGTAGTCAACATTGATACAGAATTTTTACAGGTCATGCTGGGGCCATCCAAGGTATTATCATCACATCCTCCCTGTGTCTTTAAGTATGTTATTTCCTCCACTTTAACTAACCGCAACAGGCGGGGGGACCTTTGTGGTTAGAGAACTGCCTTGTTTCTAGAAACTAGTAGCTGTGAACGAGAATGCTCAAAAATGCGGATTATCATAAAGAAGCGATTTTTGTAATTAGAATTGGGATCCAGATGTACTTAGCGGCAGAGCTGGACTTGAAATGCTAATTTATGTCCGTCATGATGAACTAGTGCACATCAAGAAAAGACCTCTAACTTGACTAGCCTGAACCAATAAAAAACAACTAATAGATGAGCGTAGACGAGTACATGGCGCCATTCCCAGCTATTTCCTATTGGAAGGCCGTTTCCAGCAGCCGTTGACTTATTATCGAGATCTCCGATAGTGATTATTCTAATTAGCAAAATTCCTTCATTTGCGATACACAGACATTTTCGAGGTAACATTCACAGGTATAGTTTACTAGCCAGTTACCGACCGGAAAAAATCCTCAACATTTTTCGAAAAATTGGGGGCGCTCTTCACAACAAATGCTATATTGCTAAATATGTTTGTTTACTGCCCTGAGATTACCACCTTTCTTGCAGTATCATGCCATAGCTCAATACACATAATATAACATATACCTCTGAGTATCAAAACATACTATTGCATGGAACATGACAAGTTTGCTTAAATTCCAATGTAAAAATAGGCAATAAGCCATATAGGGAAAATGCCTGAAAAAACCTGGGAGGATGTTGCAATTTAGCCGTTAATTTTCCTATTTTACTCAAAACCAGGGACCCGTAAATGTCAAAGGATAGTGGTGCCATGAGTACAGCCTCATTTTTTTCAGGGACACATAAGAATTATGGCATATATAAGTTTCGATCGAGTGAAGTGCTGAAAACAAATGAATTATTGTTAGGTTTTAGAGTACCAGTATTTTGGTTGGAGAATCGAATTGGCAAATTACAAGGTTGTGCTGTGTAGGGTAATAGGGTATAAATTGACTGGAACTCCTTTGTTTAAGCTAAACAAAAAATAACACATTTTTCCTGTAGGTGTCCCAAAAACTGAAAGGCATGTGTTGCACCAAACATATCTTACACCACGATGTGGACACCGTGAAATATGTCCGATCCTCTTTGAGGGCGGATAGTTTGGATCAGAGCTCTTCTTTTGCGCAGTTGCCAAACAGTTTTAAAAACAAGGTATAAGAAAAAATATATGCAATTTGAAGTAAACCCAAAATGTTTGTGTGCTGACTGCACATTTGTAGGTAAAGGTGGAGTCTTATTTCTTGGTTGACCTCGGATGCCCCACCTCCACCTTTTTATTTAGTAATGATAGTGTAGTTGGGTAATACACTTGATTTCAGACCTACCAAGGACCTTACCTGAAAATATGCGGCATTCCACCTCTGAATGTCGGTTCAGAATGAAAGGAAAGAAAAAAAAAACACTAACAAAAGTTCTTTGTACTTACTTTGAAGAAACTTCTGGTTCGTAAATGTAAGACATTGCCCAGGGTTATATTGGACTATTCTATTTCAGTGGTTGACAGCTAAGCATGGAGCTCCCCTTTTGCTAGCTCTTGTCAGCTAGAAAATTCTTAATATGTCTCCTTGAAGCTTTACAGACTGACTCAGAGATTTTGAATAAACAAAAAACAAAAAACTGATTTGTCAGAACAATTGAGATGCCATTCTTGAAAATATGGAGTAATTGTTCTCTCTTGTTGGTAGGGAGGACTTTCACTCTTTACGGTATTTTTCACTGTTCTAGAATGAATTTTACCAAAGATTCCGAGGGGCACCCTATAACAACATATTTTCACTGACTAAAAAATATGCTCAAACATACCCTAGAATAAGTATTTTTATCTTTTTATCTCTTGTGATACCCTAAACAAGTAAGCATGCATTGTGTCATTAATGTACCCTTTATTATTTGCTTTGCTTTACTTCCGAAGTTCCGATGAATATTATTTTTGATGATTCTGATTCCTGCTCAATGAGATACCCTAAATATGTACATCACAAGTTCAGGTGAAGAAACAAACTACCTTTTTCCTTATATTTTTGCGGGTTTTTGACACCCTAAACAATTGTAACACGCGTTACACGCCTGGTTGGAAAAAAAAGATACCTTTTTTACATGTTATCTTGTTCACGCATTCATACTCCACCTTTGAATACAAGACCCCCCCCCCCGGGACAAAAATTAAGATTTGTTCACTAATTTAGTCTTCTCACCGACTAAAAAATAAGCTCAAACATTTACCCTAAGCAAGTATTTGGTATCTGTTTATCTCTTATGATACCTAAACAAGTAAGAAATTACATGGTGGTCTTTTTTCTGGTTTTTCAGAAGCCCTATACTATGTTCTCCCTCCCGTCCTGTACTGCCACAATACACATTCCTCTCTCTTGTGATAATGAATATACCTTTATTATCTTGCTTTGACTTACTTTCCGTAGTTCCTGATGCAATATTTTTGATGATTTTGATCCCTGTACTCATGAGATACCTAAATCTGTACATCACCATAGTTCGGGTTAAGAAAAAAACATTACCCGTTTCCCTATATTTGCTGTTTTTGGACACCCTAACAATGTAACACGCGACATCGCCGTGGAAAAAAGATACCATTTTGACACATTTAGTGCTGCAGCATCCATACCACCTTTGAATACAAGCCCCCCCCCCCCCCCCGGGACAAAAAAAATTTAAGATTTTTCAATCATTTATCTTCTTCACAGACTTAAAAAATAAGACAAACATACCACCTAAACAAGTATTGTGATCGTTTATCTCTTTTGATCCCTAAAACAGTAAGCAATGCATTGTGTCATAATATACCCTTATTATCATGCTTTGCTTTACTTCCGAAGTTATGTGACAATATCCACATATCACCAAGGACAAAGTTAAGAGTTTTTCAATCATTTATCTGCTTGCAGAAGCCAGGTTTATCCTTTTTTTTGTTTTTTTTTTTGGTTCTTTGTTTTTTTTGTGGTTTTTTTTTTTTTTTTTTTTTTTACTGAAGCAGTATCAAACAAAAGCCTGCTAATTTTTTCTAGTTGCACAAATATTTTGTGGGAGATAGAATGTTAAAAAAAACCTACTTCTCCATAAGGTCGTGTTTCCCACTATAAACATGTGCTCGGACCTAGGTCGAGTCCACATAGAAGTGTGGGCTCGGCCCACATTGATTTCGCGTTCTCCCTGTCGCATTATAGTACTCCATACGTGCCAAATGCCGATGTTTTTTTTGAGTATCGGGCCAACTTACCCGGATGTTGTTCCTTAAATTCCGTCCAATAGTTTATTTTACAAAATATTGATCTGCGCTGTTCCTCCTGTTGAGATACTTAAATGGAAACAAATAGGATTCTCTGATGAAAAGGTTGATGTAAAACATGTTGATTGTCGAACAAAAACATCGTCTTACTAGGTTATCATTTTCTGATCATTTTGATATGAAACTCGGCGTGATGTGGTGACCGTTCCATTTCCAGATTTAATCCCCCCCCCCCCCCGTAACCCCGGAAGTGTCATTGTTTACGTGTTATGGATGTCCGTCAGCCCGCTGTTTTCGCCACGGCCTTCTCGCTAAAAATCTCTTCAGTTATCTATGTTTATACTTAATGAAATATATCATACAAATAGAGAAACTAATCAGGAAGAAATGTGTAGATGTTTCAGGGTTATATTTGTGAATTCAATGTAGAAAAATACGGATTCTGTTTGCGATAATTTTGTCGTTGCTCCCGGGTCTTGCTCACAGCCAAGGCAGTGGTTTACGTGGTGATATGTGAGCCGGGCCCACTTACGATGAACAAACGCGTTCCCACTGCATTTGGTACCACGTCCTAGTACCGAGACTACCTACCTGAGGTGGTCTCGGACCAGATCTCGGATGTAGGTCCGAGTCCACTTAAAACGCGTTCCCACTAGCCAAGGAAGTGGGCTCGATGTAGCATCGAGTACCACGTCCTGGTACCAAATACCATAGTGGGAACGCGCCCGATGGTCTTAGACATATCATAAGGTACTAGTAGATTAAAACTTCTATGAATTTGGATGGATTGACCAAGATCGTGTATTATTTTCACTGCAAAAACTAGGGTGTTAAAATTTAACACCAAGTTTGCTGTCAAGCTTTTTGGTGTTAGTTTCTGTCTATGAAATTTAGGATTTGTTATGAAATGTTAGAGGTAAGCAGTTAAATTAGGTGCAAACAACAAAATCACAATTTTCTAATAATAGCTGTCAATATTGTCAGATGTTAACAATATAATTGTTAACCAAAATGGTGCACGTCGTGTAATGATTTCAGGATGGGCGTAAATTAATGCCAGTATTGTCAATTTTGGCATCCAGCAGTGTTAAAAAAACAATTACATACACCGACGTGTGGTGCAAAATCAACACCAAGCAGTGTCATTTCATACATTGTAACACCAAAATTGTGTTAATATAACACTACATAGTGGTATTTAACATCAAAATGGTGTAAATCTAACACCAGTGCATACAGTCCCTATTGATTCTAGGAGGGTGTTAAAATTAACACCAATCATGTTAAAGTTAACACCAGTATTTGGGTAGCGTGTTCTTTTTTTACTTTTGTTAAGCATCACCATTTAGATTTTCCCCTAATAATGAAATAAGATTATGTTCCCAGTAGAAGTCTCCTCCATGTGTCTTGATTACTGCATAGAATGTCAGTGGTTTCCTTCCGTACCTGTTACCAATCCATTACCAGGGGTGGGCTCAGCACATTAATTGACCGAGCATGTCTGGTGCAGTAATTAAAGGTTATGGTGTCTTTGATGGTTTTCTTTCTTCCCAGGGAAATCAATTTAATGGTGTGGGAATGAAAACTTTATGTGGGATGTTGGCCGCACCTAGGATTTTGCTTCCACTCATTTGGACATCTCTGCCGGAAATTGCATGAACCACAGTTTATAGGCTAATATTTAATAAGACCTATAGTCGGTGGTGTCAGTTTGTTGTTAATCATTAATAACCACTAGGCGGTCCCCGGGTTTTCACGCGTCACCTGGCATGAATGAATCTCAGGTTTCGCGTGCGTTTAACATTGAATGACTCTGATGACCTTGTCATGACCTTTAAAATTTTAGGCATCATCAATCTCCACTGCCCACCCAAGTTTCGTCTGGAGACACCAAAGTTTACCCAATTTGACCTACTTTGACCTTGAATGACCCCTGATGACCTTGTTGTGACCTAAGATTATGGCATCAACAATCAACCCCAGTCTCCAAGTTTCATGTCCATACACCAAGCTGTACCCTTTTGACCTTCTTTGACCTTGAATGACCCCTAATGACCTTGTCATGACCTTCAAAAATTTTTTGGCGTGTCAAAATGAACCCCACCCGCCAAGTTTCATGTCCATACACCAACGTTTTCCCATTTGGTCTCATTTGACCTTGAATGACCCCTGATGACCTTTGATCCACTAACCAATACAACCTCGGTATTGGGACGGTCAAGGGGCACCCACCCACCAAGTTTCAGGAATGTGTGACCCTCGGTCTCCGAGAAAATAGACGCGGTCCATTTGACCTTTTTTGACCTTGAATGACCCCCGATGAAATTTGATCCACTAACCAATACAAACTCGGTCTTCGGAAGGTCACGGGGCACCCACCCACCAAGTTTCAGGAATGTGTGACCCTCGGTCTCCGAGAAAAATAAACGCGGTCAGACAGACAGACAACACTGACAGAACCATGGCAATCATACGTGCCGGGATTTTAGGTCAAGTCATCCCATGAAATTGGTGTACCATTTCATCAGCTCTCTCATCTTCTGAGTGGTATCAGTTTTGGTTTGGGTAGGGGACAGAGGATGCTTGAGTGGCCAGAGCAGTGGCGTAATCAGTGGGGGGGGGGGCGGGCAAGCTCCCCCCATACACAAAAAACAATTGGGAAGGGTAAGCAAAAATATGGAAGGAAAAAAAGGAGGAAGAAGGAGGGAAAAGAAAAGAAAAAAGAGGGAAAGAGAAGGGGGAGGAAAGAAAGCAGATTAAAGAAGAAGAGAGGGGAAAGAGGGAAGAAGAGAAAGGGAAAGGAAGAAGAGAAAAAAGGAAGAGGGGGGAAAAGAGAAAGGGAAGAGGAGAGTGAAAAAAAGAAAGGGAAGAGAAAAGAAAGAAGGAGAAGATGAAAGAAAGAAAGGAAAAAAAATAAAAAAAATAAAAAATTCAATTTGAATTTAGTGTGAAATTTGTGCTCTGAAACACACTTTGGAACTTTCTAAGATGGCAAAACCCAGGAGCTTCTGGACCCTGCCGAGGCTTCGCCCCTGGACCACCCGCCGGGGCTGGCCCCTGACCTCACCAGGGGCCCTAGCAGGCCCCACACCCCACCCTGTAGGCCTTTGTGGCAAGACCATTTGCCACATTTAAACCACCCCAAAAGCTGGTACAGGAATCGGGAAAACCTCTTGGGTCAGGTCTGGTGATGCCCCCGGGGTCCATAGGTTAGGACCCATATCAAGTGCCAATTTTTGCCAAGATGTTGGGCCAAATATAACATTAAAAATTTTCCAAAGTTTTAGCCGACTTGCGGAAAAATTTTGCTCCAGACTGAGGAAAAATTTGCCTAATTTTCTGACATAATTGAAAGAAAAATTTTGAAAAAGATCATCCTATATAAAAGTAGCAGATTTGAGGTCAGTCCTAAAGGAAAAAGAACAAATATGAAATATTGGTCTGGTCAATTTTGTAAGAATCCTTGACCTCATCTCCAGTATGGATTCATTATGAAATGCGAAAATCTTCTTAGAGGGCTGGAGCCCTTGCATAACCCTAAACCCACCTCGGTTTCACAGGAGAGGAAGAAGAGTAGGGAAAGAGGGGAACAAGAAAACTCGCAAATTCAGGGCAGGAATCGAACCCAGGCCCTTCGGGCCCCATGTCCCATGACCCGGGTGGCTATGATCGTACGCTAAGGCACGGGGACGTTTTATCGTCGCATGCCTAGGCCGCTGATTCGTGCCGCATATGAGTCTTGGTTCATGACGTCCATTGCTACTTTCTGACTTAGTGCATTTGTCTCAATTAACACAGTGAACTTTGGTGCTACGAGTTAAGCTCCTGGTGTGTAAGGATCATCAACACGCCAAGTTGAGACAGATGGAAGCACAAAGTGTATCACATGTAATTAAATTCGTCCTAATTAGCACTCTTACTAAGTTATTGAAGATGATAGACTTTTTTTTTTATGTTCAAGAAATCACAAAATCACAAAAAATGTTTTTTCCTTTCTTTTTTCCTTCATGATTTTGTTGTGACAGCTGATGACCTGGCCTTGAACAGATGGAAATTGGAAGGACTTAATCTTATGTGGCTTTTAGCAAATTACTTGAATTTGGGTCTCAAGCCAGTCCAAGTCAGGTACTTGAATACTCTTAAATAGAACTAGAGCACATAGGTAGAGATCATATTCAAATTTAGTTTTGATGTTTGAAACAGGAAATGTTGAGATTCAGTGTTAGAAATATGACAAAACAAAAAATTCTCGGATTTGTCCAGAACCAAAGATATACCTCAAAAAGGTCACCAATTTCTTCAAATCCATTTCAGTCCCAAGATTATAAACCAAAAAATGCCTATTTAATGGGTTAAAACATCAGATTACCACAGTATTGAATAGGCTTTGCAATATTGCATTATTGTTTACCATCAAAATCGCAAGTTGGTTCCCACGGAATGATGGGGCATATGTGCAAGTGCCAGCCCCTCATATTAAGGTAGAGAACACAACAGACATAAATCGGAACAGCAACCTTTAAATGGGCTTTATCATCCTTATTTGGTTGTGGAGCTCAAAAGTACATTATGTGCAGTAAGGACAGGACTATTCTTAGCTCGTTTGTAATTCTCCAACAGCATGCAGTAAGTATAATGAATATAGTTAAAAATCTTGAGATTCATGCTGGAAATTACCCAGGTGGATGGAAAACGTGGCTACTATTTTCCCAAGACCAAAGGTCAACAGTCGCAACTTCACACCTTTGTTGATATTTATGCCTCAGAATATATTTTGAAAGTTGAAAATTCTGGTATTTTCACAAACATTAGTTGGCAAATGTGCATAAGTAACGTTTGTGCTTTCTTATGTAACTCACTGGGACTTTTCCTTAGTATAAACATGTAGAGATTATAAAGTGTTGCAAATCGCAAAAGAGAGTGGCCTAAGTAAAACTTCCTTGGGCGTGGTAAAAACTATGGTAATAAAAATCTCTGAGTACGCCTTTTAAAGCCATTTGGGGGGCTATTACATTGCTATAGTATACCAATGGATACGTAGAAGTTAGAAGTTAGGTGTGGTCAAAGAGTAACTTATTGCAAGTGTACCAAAATTAGTTGCCCCCCCCCAAGGACTGACTTAATAGGCACTAAATAGCAAAAATACGCCCTACTGAAGATAAATGAGCATCAAAGTACAGGCCTACTACTTGCATTGGTGGGGAGATTTTTTTTACTTTTTTTATTTTTTTAACTATATTAAAAATAAAATACTGTGAAGATGCCTTGTAGGTTTGAGCCAACAAATTTGTCCCATCATCAATTTGTAATTCTGAAAGTTTTATGTCTCCTGAAGTCATTGTGCAATTCCATGAAAAATAGGAAGTTTTGTTCTGCTTAAGGAGAATGGCTTACAGGATTAAATACTACTGTGGTTTAGAAGTGTGCAACCCAAAATATACCTAGCAGAGGTTCCATCCGTTAGATACTGACTGCCATACCAACAACCGAAGCACTAAACCAAACCAGAAAGGAAATGCTTGAGATCTGTACGTCTAAATGCCTGCACCGTTAACGTTAAACCACTATGTAAACTTTAACCAGCCATGGATTACCAGGTAAACACAGGAATAGAGGTCTTCCACTTTTTGGATTAGCGGGCCATCTTGCTGGGAAATGGCAAAGTCCATTCAAATTTCTGAGACCTTCTAACTCTAAAGAATGACTGCATGTTGGAAATTATGCATAAAAGTATGGGTCACACTTGAATAGCACAAGTACTTTGAAGTTAGTGTTAAATTGATCTGAATGTCGAATACTATATGGGAACTAACACCTTTGTTATAGGTTTATGCAATGATGATTTGAAAGTCCTCTATGTTGTTTATACATTTAACCAATTAAACATGTTTTAAAAGTTCAATCTACTGATCTTTTAAACATGTTTGGTTAAAATGTTTAAACAACATTTTTTGCGCTTCCATCTGGGTATCCATGCATGTTGGTTAAAGCTGCTCCACACGATTACTATATTTTTCTCTTTTTCGTAGAAAGGGCCATCTCCACCACCCGGTACGCTAAAACCAAAATTTCATATAAATCCGACATAAGCATTTTAATGCGAGTGATATGCGTGTATTACAAAAGCCCATAGAGTACCAAACAAAATATTTTCCGGTAACTGTAATCACCATATTTTAGTTGTAGCATCATGGTGGGGAAGGAGTCAGTCAAAATAAGTTTTGTAGATGAGATGAGGAAAAATACTAGCTTTCTAAATAACCAAAATCTGCAGGTTTGATGGTGTTAAGGAGCTAATGGGGGGGTTGAGGCCGAGGGTCAGGTATGCCCCTTTACAGATTACTAGTGAATATGGATTAAACAGTTGCTAATATATCAGTACCAGAGTTGTTTGTTGCCAACAAATTTGCAAAACTGGAAAATTGTGTTTTTGGGTCATTTAACCCAGCAAAAGCCGGCAAAAAGATTGACAAAACTAGTAGAAACTCATATGAAATCGGGTAAACATTAAGACGTGATACAGTATGATTGGCCTATTCCATTTTGTGGGCTGCCAGCATAGCTGGTCAGGCCACTTGGCAAACCATGTTGTATGTTGTGTGTGGATGTTTGTGTGTGTCACTAAAGTTTTTAAGAATTGACCTCCATTGAAAAGTTGAAGTCAATTTAAAACCACAACGTGAGTCTAGTGCAACATGGGATCCCACCATGCCTTGATGAGGTTAAGGTCATGTGCCAAATCCCAACGTCATGTGTTAGGTCAAGTTGGTAGATAGGCTTATCAAAAACCCCAAGCTTATTGATATAGCAAGCACGAAGCCAAGAACACCTGAAATTCAGTTAGACATGTTGTTTTTTACCTCTTTGGGATTTTCCTTACACGAAGGAAAATTACATGTACTGCTGAAAATTTATGTCTAATGAAAAAAGTAAAAGTTGTGCACCTTTTAAAACTTTTTGCCACATTAAGCTGGCAAAAAAACTGGCAAAAGGTGTTTTTTTTCCAAGTGGAAAAACTATGGTTAAAAATGTGCTTTTTTTCCACCTGTGGCAAAAACCTGCAAACCCCTGCAGTAAACAATTATCTAGTGGGTGCATGCCCTGGTTCACCCTAGTCATCCTTAAGTCTCTTTCGGAAAGAAAGAGTGATAACAACACAACATTATTGACACAAGTAAGCTTAGAATGAAACAAAAACACATTATCATTGCCAATCACGCATCATTGCTCAGCTCTCCAACAGTACTTCATAGGAGTGATATATTGCACTTGCACGGACAGTTTGTTCCAAAGACCAACTATGAGTTACAATATCTCGTTCCCCAAGGACACAGTTCATTGGGTTGTACTTGTACATTTACCATGACATTGAACTTCCTTGTATGATCTGGGTATCATATATCATTACCCAAAAAACAGGGGTGTAAGATATTTCTAAATACATGGGTGAATGAAGGCTATGAACTGTGCAAGGGAATTGAGATTTACTAGCTCAAGTGATTGATTTTGCACATCAGAATTTAATATAGTCAATGTAATCACCACTGGTTTGAAAGATTTTGAAAGAGAATCAAATTTCGAAAAAAGTGTCTATGAACGCAGATGAGCTGCTTTCAGAAGTAGATAACTATAAACATCGACAAGACCCGTGCAAGATGACCAGTGGCGGCTTGTAAATCAGGTACAAGACATTCAACAGAGAAGAATGTGCAGATCCTGCCGCATCGAAACTGATGTGTCTCGTGGATGAGGACTTGTCAATTAGGGGTGCTGAGATATTGGATGATCACTTCTGCTTGCATACTCACATGATCTGTTGACTTTCTCTCAGGTAAGATGCTGTCATGATTCGCGTGTATCTGTCATGACGAATCTCCCCGAAGACGAAGAATTTGCCGCGGAATCGCCCATAATCATCCCAAGACTTGTTCCCTTATTTAGTGATGTTTGAACATGTTGCTCACCTGAAAATGCAGGAGTTGACAAGGGTGTTATGTTATGCAGGTTGCACGGTCGGATGAAGAGAAAGCAAATGTTGAATGATGTGAAATGGCTTCAATCCGGGGAGGGGGCCACTGACCTATAGTGGTAGTAAGGTATGCGTGGCGGTCAAGACCCCCAGTTCACGCCTCTTCTGCAGTTCCTTAGTCCCCATGTGCAAGTATGCTCATTTTATAATACCCCTAGTTTTGCCACAAAACGTTTGAAATTTTGGCAGATCGTAGCCCCATCCATTTAGTAATTTGCCCCAAATTCATTCCCAAGCCAATTTATGTAAAAAAGTTGGTTCTGAAGCTCCTACTTTCACAAAAATAACTTCTCAGGCCCCCCAAATATCGCACTTAGTGCTGCACACCCTACCAAAACTGATTAGTGGCCCCAAGGGTGTTAATCAGACAGTCATTTTCTGAGATTTTGCAAGGCTGGATTGACGAAAAGCCCAACCTACTTGTGAATGATGTGAAATGGGCTTCAATCCCGGGGAGGGGGCCCACTGACCTATAATGTTATACAGGTAATGGTGTGGCCGTCCAAGACCGCTAGTTCACACTTTCTGCAGTTCTTTAGTCCCAGGTTCAAGTATGCTTCAGTTGTCAAGACCCATACTTGCCACAAACTTTTGAAATTTTGGTACATCTTTAACCCCATGCATTCAATATTTTGCCCCAAATTAAGTTTCTAAGTCCATTAATTAAAAAAAACTGGCTCTGAAGGCGTACTTTCACCAAAAATTCAGTTCTCTAGCCCCCTGCCATTTCGGCCACTTAGCACTGCACACCCTACCAACACCAAACAACAAGCTGCTCCCTCCCACCTTCATCCTGACAACAGATTGCTTCCCCCATGCTGGCCCCATCAATACAGTCCACGTTATGATTCCTTAGGACTCCCGTAACTGAAGCCACCACCTTGCCAGCTAGTGACCCCAGAATCTTGGCCCTTCTTTGAAGGGGGGGGGGAAGACTCATGCTTCCCTACTTTGATAGTTGTTTGGTCTCTGGTTCAAAGTGTATAAGACCCCAAGACGCATCCATAGTCCCAAAACTTTGGAACTCATGGGACATGATAAACCTCATGCATTTCTATCTGGGTCAGAAGCCATGGCCTCAAGCAAGCTGAAACTTCATGGTGTGTCCTTTGTGAGGATGTTCTGCTTTCATTACAAGTGTCCTATGATGTTGGCTAGGTACCAAATGGGTCAGCATCAATCCTCCATAATCATATCATGTGGCACGATCAACACTTCCTGGTGGTAGCTGACAGTGCCCCTTGACCTTGATCTATTTCTAGTCTCTCTTCTTCTTTAACCTTACCTCCTGGGCACTACCACCTATGATAAACCATCTCTATGGTCAATATCAGGTCGGCTGAGCAACACTTTTCCTTCGTGGTGGTACTGACAGTGACCCCTGACTTGGATCATCTTCTCGCCTCTCTCTCTTCCTTGTTTAACCCCCCCCCTCCCCCGGGGCACTACCACTTTGATACTATCTCTATGGTTCATATCAGGTGGCATGATCAACACTTTCCTCAGTGGTGGGTATGCTGACAAGGGGCGGATCCAGGATTTGAAAACATCAACATTAACCTACCGGAGCTGAAAGGATTTAACTTGTCCAAAATGGGCTGATGTTTGGCAGAGATTTTTGCAGATTCCGGGAGGCGTGAGCCACCTCCCCCCTCCCTCGTCCGCACCTGGACCGTGAACCCGGACCTTGGATCGTCTTCTAGCCTCTCGCTCTTTCTCTTGTCCCTTGGGCACTACCACCTATGCCACTTTCTGGTTGTGGCTCATTGCAGGACAACACATGAGAATGCCCTCTAACCATCGTAACAGCTAAGTGACTACATCGCCTGTGTAAGCCTAAGACTACCATACCACATTCTTAATCAGTATCTCTGATTTGCAATCAAAATAGTGCCTCAAAAGCCTTGATAGGAGAGGCAGTTATGCCCAGGGTTTACGTCCATCACGTAACCAATTGTAAAAGGAGGGGAATCATCCCCCACGGGGGGGAGGTAACACCATGTCCTCATACAGTCGCGGTTCCAGGGGGGGTGCCGGGTGCCTTGGCACCCCCCCCCCCCCAACGCCGGAATTTTTTTGAAGATACATTCTAACATAGAAGGAAGAGAGAGGAGAGTGACTCTCTTTGAGAAATGACGGTGATCGTCTCGACCATTTTTTAAAAATATACCTTGCAACGGCAACCACGTGCACCAAAGACTCACCGACTCCTTGAATTTAGAGCGAAATTATACTTCCCAAAACAAATACCAACAAAAATAGCTTACACATGTTCCCCCCGTTATCGTCTTTTTCTCCGAAGATTTAATGATTCAAAACTTAATCGCGCGGCCGACCGCTTC
The DNA here is from genome assembly GCA_023653785.1 of Ophioderma brevispina. NCBI lineage: Eukaryota > Metazoa > Echinodermata > Ophiuroidea > Amphilepidida > Ophiodermatidae > Ophioderma > Ophioderma brevispina. The sequence goes on along the minus strand of JAMKCH010006666.1, from coordinate 6,361 downwards.
GCGTATGGCGAATCACCATGTTTTCTTTTCTTTTTTTCATTCTACAAATATATACAATGTATAACAATGACAAAGTTGACAATAAACACATTATCGTTTTTTAAAAATCAATAGTTTTTTAATTTTTTAGTTTTTTAAATATTTGTGAAAACACTCCGGATTTATTTCACCATTGCTTGTTTTGTATTTACCTTAACATAGGGCTTGCAATGTTTCCATCAATAGATGAGGAGTGTAGTAGTTGCTTGAAAATGTATTAAATACTATACTCAATCAGTAAACGAAGCTTGACCAATTCCATATTTACTCAACAGTAATAATTTTGGTTTGAAAAAAGACTGTGCATAGACCACATAGAAATTTAGATTCAGCCGCTATGGTTTCTTTTTTTATTCGCGTTGTTTTTCTTATTCACAACTTTTCAGGTTGTGTGATTAGCATTGATTTGATGCAAACGCTTGCGGATACTTTTACTTTTTTAGCCTATTTGGTATGATGATGTGACATTTAAAAAGAGGACCGGGTAAGGAGTATAGGTTGGGCGACATTTTGGGTACGTAAATTAACTCGAATTCGGCAACTTCAGCCGCATATGGTGGAGAACATTAGTGCTGCCCATCAGTTTTTGAAAAGGCCTTAGATTTCACCAACCAGGGCCGGAATAAAATAACATTAGCAAATCATAGCCTTAAAATTGATCATTGGGTTGTGTAGTTCATGAAAATACGTGATGACAAAAATAAAAGTAATGGCAATTTGCATCACCCACGTTCCAAAATGGCCGCCATTTAAAGGTAATAACACAACTATGGTGACTTAGTGTCGGTCGAAATGTATGTTGTCCGGGTCAAGAGGTGTCAATATACAATTGCCAAAGTTGCCTGAGTCATGGAAATTTATATACCTTCGGCTATTTTTTCAGATGGCCGACCAGCTCGTCAAAGTGAAACCGTAGATTTCTTATTATTACGTAAGAAGATGATTTGGTATCACAATGAGTGTTTTTCTGGGTCAAGGAGTTCAATACAGTATTCTTCAAACTGTAGGATGAATATAGAGTTATATTTCTTTGTATTTGTCACTTTTTTTTTTTAAGTTTTTTGCTTTTTTAATATTTTAATACAAGTACACCAGAGTGTTAACTTACTGGCAATGTCAGGCTTAATGGGCAAAGTGATAAAATAATTCTTACCCCAGATGCTTGATATTAATACCACCAGAATCCTCAGTAACTCCTCCTTAACTTCCTAACTGCTCTTATAATGGCCCCTATGAACGAAAAACCCCAAACAATTGACTACCATAGGTGTACACTTACTATACCATTTAAGTGTTCGAAATTCGGGTCCATTTTTGCCTCTTTGAACATATCTGGAACAAACAATAAGGTTTCTATTAAAGTAATCAGTCTAAATATCAAAATCCCCATGCATTCCAGATATATGTTTTGGGTGAATACATATAGAGTTTGTAAAGGTGGTACACATTTTGGGTGTCACAACACATTGGTAGTCCATGAATAATATGGCTCACGACTCATCTTACAGTTTATAATATTGGCTGTTGAAATTCATAATTCTTGACCTAAAAAACAATCCACTTTGTCACCAAAACCATCATCCTATGTGTTGTATAGCATGAGGTAAAAGGATTTTGCTTTTGATATGTTGACCATTTTGGAAAATAGTGACGTATTAAAACTCCCATTACCTTTATATTCATCTGTCAACAGTTTTTGTAAATAGTCTTATGGAACTCCTTGACCCAGAAAATTATTAATTTGTACCCAACCATATCCTTCAGAGGCTAAATAAAAGAAATGTAAAGGTTTGTATCAATAGAATTTTCATCCATCTTGGAAAATATCGGCACTTGAAAACATTTTATGTTTTGGGAATAGTTTTATTGAACTCCTTGACCCAGAAAAACCTTTCTTACAACAAAATTGGCCTCTTAGGTGGTTTTGCTTGAAGATGGCTTCCATTTTGAAATAGCGTCGTATTCAAATTGCCATGACTTTTATTTTGTCATCACACACTTTCATGAACTCCACATGCCCTGCGGTCAATTTTAGCTATGATGACAAATGTTTAATATTCCGGGCCTGGTACCACTCGTCTTAACTGGTTGGTGCTGCAGCCCTAATAGCAATTTATCGGTGCGGCCGGAAAATTCGAATTACCGTTTTCAAACCCCGATCCTCCTAGAATTCTGTAGACGTGCGCTCAATCCTAATTCCTGACCAGAAAATAATATCAAACACAAGTTGCAGCTGAAGACACCTATAATCAACTGTGCAAATCGCTTTTCAAAAGAAATTGTCCAACAAGTTTTTTGATCTTTGGCCTGTTTACGAAATGCTACAGCCCCACAATCTTTGTCAACATTAATGTGATTTTTTTTAAGTCTTTGGTTGATTTCATAATGCTTTTGCAAACCTTTTTCAAAAGAATTTTTTAATTTTATACATTGTAAATGTTATTAGAACAAAATGTGCGAGAAGAGGTTCTAAACTTGTCCCCTTAGGAAACCTCGTGGGTTCTCAACGAACTAAAAGGAGTCCTTTAACTCCTGTATAGCACCCTTTATGGTTCTGTTAGGAACTATTTTTTAATAACAATTTTTTAGGGTTGCATTCTTGAGTGTTCCATATAGAAGAAAATGTTCTGTTCTAAGTTGCTTTTTTTCTGAAAAGAGTGTATTAAACTTTAATTTCCGTTTGGCCTTTAGGGTGATTTTTCAGTATTGTAGAAATAGGATAATTCTTAAGATTATCTAACCGCGGCTCTCTGGGACCTAATTCTGGAACATGTTCAATGTTTAAATAAACATACCGGAAATAATTTTCTCTAAGTGATCTAATTTGCCCGTCAGATATAATTTTTTATGGCAGTTTATGCCAAAATGGCTATTTTTCAATGGAAGAGCATTAAAATACTCTAACCCAATTCTAACAATAATGTTAATATGAACAATTCTAACAATAATTTATATGAATAAACGCGACTCTCTGAGACAGAATTTAGGACTTTTCAATAATGCATTATGACCTACCTTACCTAGAACATACCTTAAGGTTTTGTCCTTCAATACCTCGCTGCACTGTGCAGTACCGATATATCGATCACTTACTGCAGCAACTCAACGTAACCTTCTGCAGCTACAGTTAAAATAAGTTTACTCGGTTGCAGTAACCAGCAATGCAGTATAATGGACAGAAACCGTAATTCGAGCACTGCAACTTACGAGCAACCGCACACTTTCAGTTGTAGTATGGAACGAACCTTTAGATGCCACAGCTCCCTCCTCAGTGATTACTAATACGCTGTGTGGCAAATTTTTTAGAGTTGGCGACACGGTACCAACGGAACCTGCATCCAGTCTCCTTTGTCCAATTAGACGAAACTACGTCTTCTTATTTACATACTTAGATCCTTCTTGGTCTAAGAAGTAAAACATATTGTGAAGTTACAAACATGCATACGTACTCATCGTACTAGAGAGTTACGTTATAATCGAAATGATTGTAAAATAAACCATTCCTTGGTTTCATTTATTGTTAAATAACGGGAAGTACTTGTTGACATGCTACGTGGTCACACAACTTTGATTAGATTCTATCTTAGATCAAAAATTCATTACTTATCCACATCGACCTTTGTTTGAAGTTCGGGGGTTTCTGAAAATAGTTGAAGATATGAGTGGTAACATTCTTTCACTCGTAATTACAGCATAGCCATCTAGTATGCCAAAGGACACCCAAATCGAAGTATGTTTACCAACGAGAACCCTTTTGACAAGACAAATACATTACATTAATAAGCATAAGAACGTGATAACACAAAATCCCAAAATCGAAAATGCAACTTTTAAAACACACGGTTTAGTATGTTGATAAAGGAGCAAGCAGCTAGCAAGACGCGTTTCTGGACTCCATAGAGGGTCCTTCATCAGTTTGCATGCTCAGGGTGGGGACAGCTCCCTTACCCATGATGTCTTTCATAAGCATAGACACATTAATGTGTTTATACTTCGGTATGGCTACTGCCTACCGGAGAGTAGCCAAAATTGCATACCTGCACCGGGTTAGCTAACTTGTAAACCGTAGATAACGTTTGCAAGTCCAAATTTGTACCTACACATAGCTCGTTTAGCTAAACTGCTAACCAGCGGGGCAAATGTATTGCCTGTCAGTGTTTAAAGACCGTGACACGGTTTTAAATTTTCCGTAAGAAAACGACACTCAATATGTGAGTGACAACTTCACCAGAATCTTACTGTGAGTTTTTGGTGGTCTTGAAAAGAGCCGTTTGGGGTTCGTTGCGGATAACTTACCAATTAGGCCAACTGGAAACTATATTCAGTGTATTCAATTCTATAAATTACCTTTGACCGCCAAAACATTACTCCCTCTAAACGTACTACCAACAGGACTGTGTCGGAGACCGAAAGTAAGTAATGCCAGGCTTAGTTTCCAAATGCAGACGGCAAAAGAGTTAATTAAATAAACACCCTACCCTCCATTTACAAAAACATACGCTTATGAAGGAGCAGCGTCAACGGGGTATTCTTGTTCGTATGCTTGGCTCTGGTTCATCAGGATACTTGGGCCTAGCTGGCCGATGAATGTGTGCTCGCCTTCTATTTCTAAGGCACTTCGTAGACACTTGACTTGTGTGGAATCATTGTACGAGAGACTTCAAATGATGATCCACGAGCACTTGCGTTAGCGTCTCCGCGTTGGCTTGGTTGTTTGTATTCAAAACAACCAATCCCGAATTTTTATCAAATTTTTAGAGTGGGCGACGGGTACCGAACGAACCTGCATCCAGCTGAATTTTGTCCAATTAGACGAAACTACGCCTCTTCTTATTTACTACTAGATCCTATCTTGGGTATAAGAAATAAAAACATATTGTGAAGTTACAAACATGCATACCGAATAATCTTACTAGAGAGTTACAGTTTATAATCTAAATGAGTAAAATACAACCATCTTTGGTTTCCATTATTGTTAAATACGGAAAGTACGTGTTGACATGCTACTTGTCACACAAACTTGGAATAGATCCTAATATTCGATCAAAAAGTCAGTACTTATCCACCATAGACCTTGTTTGAAGGTCGGGTGTTCTGAAAATAGTGGAATATTATGAGTGGTGTAACATTCGTTAACCTCCGTAATTAACAGCCATTAGCATCTAGTTGCCATGATTATACACCCATATTTTCAGGGAAGACACCCGCCGAACTTCAAACAATGGTCGATGGGGATAAGTACTGAATTTTTGATCTAAGATAGGATATAAGGCAAGTTGTGCAAGTAGCATGTCAACACGTACTTTCCATATTTAACCAATAAATGAAACCAAGGGAATGGTTGTATGTTATTTTACATCATTTAGATATAAATTTTGTTTGTTAACTCTCTGTATGAGAGTACGGTAGAAGGTTGGTAACTTCAAAAGTTTTTATCTTAGATAAAGATAGGATCGAAGTATGTAAATAAGAAGACGTAGTTTTCGTCTAAGTGGACAAAATTCAGGACTGGATGCAGGTTCCGCTCGGTGACCGTCGCCCACTCTAAAAATTTCATAGTTTTGTCCATTTAAAAACCCAAGTTAATTAATTCCTGCTTAAAGCAAAGGAGGGGAGGGCGCTTGGACAGCACTTTGGTAGTTTATTCAAGCTACCACCACTCGCGACGAAGAAAATTTCTTAAGTCGAGTTCTTGATATGATTTGGCCAAAATTTTTTGTGAATTGCCCCGCATGGTGCTGATAAATGCTCTTGAAAGAGGTCTTGATGTCATTTATTATCAGTTTGGTTACACTATTGTAGGTTGGATGATATATGCTCTTTCATGTCTCTTTCCAGTGTTGTTAGATGAAGTCGGTGTAATCGCAGCTCGTACGATAAATGTTGAAGACTTTGTATTATTTGTGTGCTCTAGTGGACATTCTCAAGCTTTATTGTCTTTTTTCAGGTAAGGGTTACAATGCTTGAAGGCATAATCGAGATGGGGACGAAACAGTTGATTTGTATAATTCAGGATGATTTCTTTACGGTGAAGGCAAAATTTCTTTTGATCATCCCCAAGGGGCTCTATTTCCTTTTTTGCGGCAGGTGCAAGTGGGTTTGAGACCTTCAATGATTGGTTGATTTGGATTGTCAAGTCTTTCTCCTCGACGGTGTCTTTTAATGTTGTGTTGCCAATTTGATAGATTATGACGATTGTGCTATCCAAAGTGCATAACTCCACATTTATCTGCATTGTTTACTTCATTGCCAGGTTTCTGCCCATTCATGTAGGGGACTAATGATCTTGCATGCATCTGATGTCTCATTTGTTGACACTGGG